>JAJOZX010000038.1:1785000-1787500 GCA_023014485.1 Bathynomus jamesi
CCTCCTGAACATGTAAGTTTAAGTGATGAGGAATCAAACGTAGCTGTAGCATATCACGAGGAAAAAGATGAAGACATTTCTGATCCAACATTCCAGGCTACCTGTTCCTCCAATGAACCACATTTACTGTCACAAGGAGATCTAAATGACCTAGTTCGTGATTTGAAATTATCTAAGAAGCAGGCTGAACTTTTAGGTTCAAGATTAAAGGGTTGGAATCTACTGCAACGTGACACTAAAGTTTGTTTTTTCCGCTGTCGCCATGATGAATTCAAAGAATGGTTCTCCCATGAAGATGGACTTGTGTTTTGTAAAGATGTTAATTCAGTCATGGGGGCTCTTGGTCATGAACATAACGTGGATGAGTGGCGATTGTTCATTGACTCCTCAAAAGTCAGCTTGAAAGCAGTCCTTCTTCACAACGGAAATAAATTTCCTTCTGTACCTATTGCACATGCTGCAAACATGAAAGAGTCATACGACAACATGAAGTTGCTTTTAGAAAAGTTTCAGTATCAGAAATAAAAGTGGAATATCTGTGGAGATCTGAAGGTCATTGCACTTTTGCTAGGGTTGCAGCTAGGTTACACCAAGTACTGTTGTTTTTTATGTGAGTGGGACAGTAGGGACAAGCAAAACCACTACGTTAAGAAGGATTGGCCAAAACGCACCTCACTTGTTCCAGGCAAGAAAAATGTTGTGAATAGTTCACTTGTTGACCCTGAGAAAGTGTACCTTCCTCCTTTGCATATCAAGCTTGGACTTATGAAAAACTTTGTTAAAGCGATGGATAAAGCGCAAACAGGAGTCACATACTTGAGAAATAAGTTTCCCCGGATCAGTGATGCCAAGATTAAAGAAGGCATTTTTGTAGGCCCTCAGATCAGAGAATTGTTAAGAGATGAGAGATTTGAAGGAGAGTTGAATGAAGTTGAGAAAGCTGCGTGGCAGAGTTTCAAAAGTGTCTGCACAAATTTTTTGGGAAATCACAAGGCCGAAAACTATCCTGAAATAGTAGGAGATCTTCTTAAGTCTTACCAAGCAATGGGGTGCAATATGTCATTAAAGGTTCATTTCTTGGACTCTCACTTGGACTTTTTTCCGGAAAACCTGGGTGCGGTAAGCGACGAACATGGTGAGCGTTTTCATCAGGATATTTCTGCCATGGAAAACCGTTACCAAGGCAAATGGAGCCCCAGTATGCTGGCTGACTATTGCTGGACTCTTAAGAGAGACATGCCTGAGGCAAAGCACAGCAGAAAATCAAAACAAGCTACTTTTTAAACTACAGGTATGTCTTTTCGATCATATTTTAATAAGTATGCAACTATATGGGTTTTTAAAAATTAAATTGCATGTCACACAAAAACCAGACCTGATAGAGAAATTTTACAAACTTATTTGGATTCAGCACAGAAAATACTATAAAAATAAGGTCTTTTCATTCTTGGGACACGAAAAAAAATGTTTTTGGTTGCCCAGTGTAATTAGGGATCGTATAGTCGAACACTTAGAATTGCATAAACTAGTTAGAAATACGCAGCACGGTTTTAGACGAAACAAATCTTGCTTAACTAATCTTTTAGAATTTTTCCAAAGCGTGGTTGACTTTTACGATAGACATCGGGCGGTTGATGTAGTGTATTTAGATTTTCAAAAAGTGTTTGGCACTGTGCCGCACAAAAGACTCATTGAAAAAACTAAGGCTCATGGAATCAGGGGTGTAGTAATAAATTGGCTAGAAGAGTGGTTGCGAGGTAGGAAACAGAGGGTGGTCGTTGATGGAGCGGAGTCGTGTTGGGCTAATGTAGCGAGTGGCGTTCCTCAGGGTTCTGTATTGGGCCCCTTGCTTTTTCTTATATATATTAATGATTTAGATGTCGGCCTAGTCAGTGCAGTTTCAAAGTTTGCGGATGACACGAAGCTGGGTGGTAGGGCGATTAATGACGAAGATAGAGGTAAAATCCAGGAAGATCTGAATAAAATCGTTGATTGGTCAGTCACATGGCAAATGAGATTTAACGTTGATAAGTGCAAAATTTTGCATATAGGTTCGCGTAACGGTAATTTTGCTTATAGTTTGTCAGGGAAAGATTTAACAAGCGTAAAGCAGGAAAAAGATTTAGGAGTTATAGTCACTGGTGATTTAAAAGTAGCGAAACAAAGTACAGCAGCGGTCAATAAGGCGAACAAAGTGTTAGGTTTTATAGCTCGAAATTTTGAGTACAAATCGCGCGATATTATAGTTCCTCTTTATAAATCATTAGTTAGATCCCATTTGGAGTACGCAGTCCAATTTTGGAATCCGCATATGCTCAAAGATATAGACAAAATCGAAAGAGTTCAAAGACGAGCAACTAAGATGATTCCGTCAGTTAGGTCAAAGTCGTACGAGGATAGGCTTAAGGAGTTAAAATTGACTACACTCGAGACCAGGAGGCTAAGGGGTGATCTAATCCAGGTTTTCAAAAGTATGAATGGGTTCGATAACGTAGATAGA
>JAJOZX010000038.1:1792500-1840000 GCA_023014485.1 Bathynomus jamesi
TATCCATGATGACGTTACATGAGGTAAAAAGCCTATGGAAAAAAATTTTATGCAGGAAGGAAGGACCAAGGGCAAATGCCAGCAAAAACGCTTCGCCGCCCTCCAAAGGAGTAGAAGAGAGCCGAAATCAAGGTCCGAAGTTTTTGAGATGCCTGAACACTCCACGTTTGAAAGATTGGAAGTCACAGACAGGAGGTAAGATGAATGAGGAAGGTTGTTCCAGAGTTGATCGGTTGAGTAGATGAAAGATTGACAATACCGATTAACCCTTGCATTAGAGAATTGGACAGAGAAGGTACTGCATGCTCTTCTTAAAGGAGGAAGCATGCAGTTAGAGAGTTCAGAAGAGCAGTGTCCGTTATAATAGTGACGATAGAGAGAGAATGAGGTTACATTGGGGCGAAGAGAGAGAGGAAACGAAAACAGTCTGTAAGAGGCGGATAATTAATGAAACGAAAAGACTTTCAGTCCATCCGGTCAAGTAGAACTGTGTGGGTTAAACCACCCGACACATGAAAAACGTACTCCTTACAGGGACGGACAAGACCCCTGTAAAAAACAGCAACTAAGTAGGAGTGAAGAAACTGGAGAGTGACGGGAAAAACTTAAACAGAAGAGATGGGAAAGAAGTAGTAAAGAGTGGAAGAGAAACGAGAGCGTGAGTAGAAAAAGACAAATGCTCGGGCTCAACCAGGCACGCGTAGGCGTTAAGAGCAACCTCTTTGAAGGTTTGGGGATTCCACCCCGGAAGCATACTAACCCCACAAGAGGCCAGCAAGCCCACTAAAAAAATTACAACAGATGCCGGTGGCGGAACCACCGACACCTCCAAGGATGGAAGAGAAAAAATCCCTAACTCCAGCGAGGCCACGCGACCTTCGACCAAACGATGAAGAAACTGCGGAGTCAGTAAAACACACCTAACCTCTTAGAAGCTGTTTTAGAAAGAGAGTATATGTGATCTTTCCAGGAAAGGTCACGAGAAAAGGAAACTCCAAGAACGTTAGAAAAGAAGAATTGAGTTGTGTATTGTTGAAAATAAAAGGATAGTCGTGTGGAAGATTGTGACGAGTGGACAAATGTGGAAAAGGTTTTCCACAGGAAATAAAAAAATTTAAATTTAAAAATATCATTATGTTTGTATAAATTAAAGTATTAACCCTTTGAAAGATATTATTTTATTCGTATAAATTAAAGTATTAATCCGTTAAATTTTTAATATTTGTATAAATTGCCTCAATGCCCAGTAGATAGATTGGCTGGCATCCTTTTTCGATAAGCCTAACGACGCTCTTCAAAGGTGCCACATATATAATCTTAAACAGAGGCTCCTAAATTCTAAATGTTCTTTTCGGCTAATATACTCGTTAATCACATAAAGGAGTTAAGTGTAGAACCAAAATTATATAAGGTTCTTTTGCTGATATCATTATTAGATTAGGACTTTGCAACTTTAATAATCTTTTATAAACGTGGCATCACGGGAGTTCCTCCAGGGAAAACACCTTGAGAGGAGCAGTCGAAGCCTCGCCCTAAAGGCAGCCGGTTCGGCTCGGGTCCTTTTTTTTCGTTAATAACTCTCTAAGCGAGTGTAGTGTTAAGGATTTGATTTTCTAATTACTCTGCATTGTAAAAGAAATCTCGTATCTTAAAAGTGAACTGTCCTAGTGAAATAAAGACTGAAAAAGGTAATACGTCATTTATATCCTTCCACATGATTCTTTTATAAACATTCCACTCCCACAAACACTTGGGGAGGGGGACGCCATTGACCGAAGGATAACATTGTTGTCGTAACTCGCACTCAGATTAATTTTGAAAAGAAGAACCGTGGACGTAAGCAGTATAAACTTCATTATCGGCGCAAGAAAGCGACATACTGAAAATACCTTAAACATCGAAGATGATGTAAGGAAGAAGAAGAACGTCATCGTTCCGACACAAATGAAGGAACTGGGTTCTTGAGGCATTGAAAGCCACAAGATTTTTTCTGCCCCAATCAGAGATAGTAGAAAGATCAGAGGTCAGGTGCGCTATATCCGTCTCACGCGAAGCATGCAGCGATGTGTTGAAAGAAAAGCTTTGTGAAACGGGTGGAGAAGTGAAAGGTGGAATTCATCGGCAGAGGAGTGAATAGGACAGGAAGTTCGGCTTGAAAGATTATTAATAAATAAAAGGAAGAGAGTGGGTGACAGTACAGAACGCTGAGGAATACCACTATTAATAGCTAGAGGAGAAGAACAGGAACCATCTACAACCGCAGCTACAGATCGGCCAGAAAGGAGATCAGAGATGAAAGACCAGATAGAAGGACAGAAACCGAAAAAGGGCAGTTTGGAAATTAAGCACTTGTGCCACACTCTATCAAAAGTTTTTTATGTCTACCACAATACCAAATGTTTCACCGAAGCCCGAAAGAAGGATGACCAAGAGTCAGAGATATGTGCAAGAAGGTCGCCAGCAGAGTGTTCCTTGCCGAACCCATACTAACGATCTGAAAGGAGATTGTGAGTAGAGAGGTGTTTAAGAATCTCCCTATTAACCTCTTTTAGACCACTGAGTCGAATATGTACCGTTTCCCATACACGTACTTATAACTTAACCCTACAAAACTTCGGTCGTTAAGAAGTTAAGGATAGATTCAAAAACTTTAGAAAGGCAAGACATCAAAGCAATTAGGTGATAGTCGGAGGGTCGAAAGCGGTCACCCTTCTTTAAGACAAGCTGAATGAGAGCGAACTTCGAACAGGGAGGAAAAGTACCAGATGAAAAACAAAGACGAAAGAGTTTGTCTAGACAGGGTTTCAGCACAGAAGTATAGTTCAGGACCGTACGCTTTTCTAGAGTGAGCCCAGAAAGAGCAGAATAAACATCTTTGGAAGAGATTCTAATTTCAGACATATTTAAGTCAGAGTAGAGGAGATGTAGGAACATTACCAGAATCGTTCAGGGTTGAGGTGGAGGCGAAGGTTTGAGCTAAAAGCTCAGCTTTATCAGAAGAGACGGCAACTAAGACGTCGGAAGAGAAAAGAGAAAGAAAAGAAATAAAGTTGTCGGAGAGGTTCTTGGCTAGGTATCAGAAAGAGCAAGAAAAAATAGAATTAAGTAGATTTTCACATTTTTGTCTGATAAAGGAATTTTTGGCAAGTCAGAAGTTGGATGGCGACAGTACCTTCTGGAAGCCTCCTCTCTGTTGCGGATAGCATTAGCGTAACCAAAGTTAAACCAAGATTTTTTGCACTAGTAGTAGGAAAAGGATATGGAAAGTGCGCCTCCATTTCCGAGGAAAATCGCCTCCGTGATGTGCTTAGCGCATTCGGAGGGGCCCCTGCAGCAAAAGCAGTAATTATTTCATAAGAAATTAAAGAAGTACTGCCTAAGGGCCTTCCAATCAGCGGCGCCAAAGTATCAAAGGCGCACTCTCTTGGGAGGATTCAAAGGCCGAACAGGAGCGATAGGACAAGAAACAGATATAAGATTGTGATCGGAGGAGCCCAACGGAGAAAAAAGCTTGGCGGAATAAGAAGGATGAAAGGTGAAAAATCAATCCAGAATGTTTGGCCTATCTCTAAGGTGATTGGAGATGCGAGTAGGGTGCTATACAATCTGCTCTAGGTCATTCAGGGTAGAGAAGCTGTAAGCTAGTTCACCAGCTGTATCAATGAAATGGGAGGAAATCCAAAGGTGGTGGTGAACATTGAAATCTCCTGAAATGAAGATTTCAGCGAAAGGAGAACGAGATAGAGTGTGTTCCACTTTGAAAGTGAGGTAGTCAAAGAGGTTTGGATAGTCAGTAGAATTAGGAGAAAGATAGACAATGCAGATGTATTTTGTTTGAGATTGACATGTAAGCCGTAGCCAGAGGGTGTAGAATTCGGAAGATTCAAGACCGGGACTATGAGAGGATGTAGGTCTTTGTGTGTGATGAAATTGAGTAAAGAGAAAGTAGCAGGGGCAGAAAATGGGTCGCTGTCAGTCGTCCCATGACACCTGAGCTTCACTTAGAAGGTGAGGCTTAGAGGAGGAGAGGTGGTGTTTAATAGATTGGAAATATGATAGTATTAAATGATACCGAAAGAAAAGAGAAAGATTTGAACGAGTGCAGAAATGCGTTCTGTTTTACATCACAAACAGAGTCTATATCAGAATATAAAGTCAATACTGATTACTGATTAACATTTATCGTCTCTTACCACTATCCGAATCTCTTAATTTATTTTAACCTAAAACTCACTATTAAATTCACCAATAAAAAATGGCATCCCTTACACAATGAAAGAATAAACAAATCTTATTAATTACGTCTTTATTATAGCACTATACGGAAAAAAGTTCGCATAGAAACAAAATTTCTAAAAAATATAAAAAATACTAATTATTGATATTCTGTTTTTTCTTTATATATTTTATTCGTTTCACATAAATGCATTTTACGTAAGGAAATTTCACTCGTATGTAAAATTGAACACTTCTTCCCCTTCCTCTTTTACATAATTACTGTACTTTAAGCATGAAATAAGTTTAAGACGCTGGACTGTTGATCTCTCTCTCTCTCTCTCTCTCTCTCTCTCTCTCTCTCTCTCTCTCTCTCTCTCACATTCAGGAAATTAGTTTGATTTTTTAATTTAATTTAATTTTTCTGTATTTTACCTCAAAGAAATATTTAAAATCAAAGTTAAATTCAGTGAAGGAAAACGACAACAGAGATGAATATATTTTTGCGTTCTGCTCAACAGCTTTATGTAAATAAATTATTGTTCAAAATATAGTTCCGAGCGAACGCGAGTACAGCATTCATATGCTATACTCCCATTCAGGGTACGAGCAGTATCACTGACGAGTATATGGAGGGTCAACGTACTTACGAGGATCCCGTACTTAGCGCAATGTTTCGAGTTTTCATTATCCAATGTATAGTCAGTTTTAATCCACCCTTTACTTTTTCCGAATGCACGACTTCACCTATAGTGAGATGAACCATAACTTTTGTTTTCTCCCAAATATCTCTCTATTCAGATGATGTAACGACCGTTATATGATTCACATCACACGTAAAGCTACAAGACGCAAAAAAGCAGTGGGAGTCGAACTCCTGAACTCAGTATCTTCACACAAATTTCTTCAAATTCCTTTCCTCACGTCCGCAAACATCTGGGAATCATCACAAATCAAAACACACACATGATTTTCAAGGAGAGAGAAACAAAAGGATGTTTATTTTCTCCCAAAAGGCCCGCGAAAAGTTAGTGTCTTCCGAGCCTATATAAGCCATAGTTCACTAAACTCGTTCTCACTTTGCTCGTTACTCCTCCTCGTGAATCTCCTCTTTCATGTAGCGCCGTTCGACCTCAGCCGGCCTCAGTCCCTCAAGCAACACCTCAACAGTACACGAAGCAAACCAACATTTGAGGCGACCTACAATTTCATCCCGCCGGAAGCAGCATCACTCTATCGGCGTCATCCTTCTGGCCCTGGCTTCACTCATCCTTCACCACAATTCGATCGGCCCCCGTTCAACAAGTATCTCAACAGGCCCTCAGCACATCCTCCTGCCGGTAGGCCAACACGTCTTCAGAGTTATCTACGGCGAAACGCAATACGGTCAAACTTCACGTAGGCCCTCGTCAGTCTTCAGAGTTATCCACGTCGAAACGCAGGACGGTAAACCTTCATGTAGGTTTCTTCAGTCTTCAGAGTTATCCACGTCAAAATCGCAGGTTGATAAGCCTCTTGTCGGCCCTCAGTCGGCCTACAGTGTTTTGTTACGTCGTGCTAGACTATCCACGATTCAAAGTTAAAATGTCCACAAACTCATCCTAATCGCGTAGGCCCTAAAAAAATGTCTTCATTACCGTTCAAACTAACTCTCCCGTTAAGACCGTAGTAGGCCTATTCAAGTGTTGTACCAATACCGTAGTTTTGTATCACCTTGTTATTGTGTTCATTCATATAACTTACTTAGTTTGCATCCGATTGTTTATGTGCTCTTTTATGCATTTCATTTTTACCGACCTAATCCATTTACTTTACCATACCGTACTTTCATTATTTCAGTTATTATTGGCTTAATTATTTATTCTGTGTTCACCTCTGCATATCTCATTAGCCTACTTGAAATAGTGCATTTACTTAACAATTAGACTGTATAACCATTTCTTATTGCTATTAATTAGTCATCTTTAACATAAATACCGTTATAGAATTGTTGATCACTATAAACACCATTATAGAATTGTTAATCACTGTGAAGAAATAAAAAAAAAATTTCCAAATTAAAAACAAAACAAGAAAGTAATTTCCCTCTCATTATTAAATATTGTTTGTTTGGGCTGTAGGCCCAAGCTGGTGACCCCTAATAATTCATTTCAATTCAATTCATAAATTATAGTGAGCCTACTTTCTTGGCCACATCAAATTCGTGATCCGTAACCCACTATATATATATATATTATATATAATAGTGTGTGTGTGTGTACATTCAACTGCAAAGAACACGCAGTATAAATAACGTAAAGAACGACGCTTGTATAGGAGATATTCCGCGCAAGACGAGAGAGAGAGAACGAAACAAATGAAAAAATGAGGTAACCACCCGGGAAACGAACCCGGGATCTTCCGATTGCCGGTCAGATGCGATAGCATTACACCATGGGCCTCACTCTTCCAAATGCCGTAATTCTTCTACATACTCGCAGAAACCAATGCCCCAAGGGGGCAACTCCCGCATGCCGTAACATTATATACATTCAACTGCAAAGAACACGCAGTATAAATAACGTAAAGAACGACGCTTGTATAGGAGATATTCCGTCATATGACGGAGGGGACCTACAGCTTTACGTGGGATCCGAACCACGGGTCGCTACATAATCTGAGCGCGGAGGACGGTCTCCTATCCAACTACTACCCAGACCCAATGTCGCTTAACTTCGCTGATCTCCGGGAAGCGGTGTTACGACATTAGCCACGACGTAGCCTATATATATATATATAAATTAATGAACAAATATAAATTAATAATTAAAATGAATAAAATAAGGTGGAACCGTGAGCTCCGCTCAGACGCCCCCCTCTCCTCCCAACAACTAACTAACTGTTCTTACCAGTTACCGTAACAGTTATCGTATCATCCTGACCTTTTCCCTTACCGCCTATGACGTCACCGATTACTACCACCATCATACTACTGAAGTAAATGGGGACTGCCGCTCCTGTTTTAAGGTTTTTTTTTTTTCTTTTTTCTCAAAAGGAAGGCTAAAAGGGATCGATCCTAAGCCCCGTATCTCTTCCTTTTAGCCCATTTTCATTCGAGTTTGATAATGGGAGAACATTTTTGTCAAAATTTGAATGGTTGTACTGCTCTGAACACAAGTTAACCGATCTTATGAAAATCCGTTGCTCTTTTCCTCCGTGATTTCTTTCATATGATCAGCCGAACTCGTAATTAGCGAAATACTTTATTACGTGTTATGTACATATATACAGTTATCATAATTTCTATAATGGAATTTAAAATTGATAGAAATTAGCAAATGAGAAAATAAAGTAGAGAAAGGAAGATCATTTCATCGGATGTTTAATACATTTTTAAAAGAAAAGCCTTTGAAGTTTACGTAAAAATGATAATATGTAAATAAATTAATGTTTTAGTTAAAGAGTTCTTTTTAGTAATATCGGCATGCGATAAATGTAAGTTGTGAGTAGGTATAATTTCCATAAAATAAAAAACTGAAGTGAAATTTGTGGCTGCTGCTTCTGTGGAAATAAAGTGATCGGTCTCCATTGGCTGGAAAAAGAAGTGGCCAACCTAATAATACTTAGGCGAGGAAGCAGATTTTGGAAGGTGGAGTTTAAAATTCTGAAAATACAAATTCCCCTTTTTATTCTTTAATGAATTAAATGTATCCGAAATACTAAAATTTTTACTCTTTACTTATTTATTTAATTTTGCCGAATGCGCACATTTATTATTATGTATAAATATAAATGCGCACGAGTGGAATTCAAAACACTTTTTATCATTATATAACAAACGTCTCTTTATTATGCATCTGATGATCCCAAGAAACAATTGAATATCCCTCTTTGTTAACCTTTTAGCTATCGTTCAGACAAGTTTCTCTTTGAGGACGAAGAGATGCCCAAAATGGTTCGTTCTCCCTTTAAGGATCGTTCGCAAGCAGCGTTTCTTCTTCTGCCGAGAAAGGAAGTGAAAACACAAACTTTTTTTCATTAATCATTTTTGCCCGCTTCGATTCGAAGATTCGCGCTTTTCACCGAATTCTCTTTCATTTAACCTCACACTTAAACCCGAAGTCGGTATAACGATGATTCACGGCTCTCTTCTCCGCTTTGTTCTTTCCTGTTTATCTGACCACGGCAACGAATAAAAAGTTGAAGTGAAAATGGTTCTGATAAAGAATCCAAAATGATGCTAAAATTAACAGTGTTCGTCTTTACGTTGGAAAATTAAGTCAGTGTGATATTTCCTAATTATTTATTTGTAGACTGAAGCAAACTTCAAGAACGATAGTGAAGTGTTAATTTGAACTTCAGTGCAATACAGTTATAGTCCCGTAAAGAATGCAAAAATAATTACTGAATTGTGACTGGTGCAAAAAGGGAAATTTTCTATTATTAAACATTTATAAAACATTTTTCATTTAGTACTTTGGCCCTGGGCCTCTTTCCTTTGTGAATTATGATAAATTAAAGACTCCGTGTTTCATTTAAACAGAGGCACAATTTTAAATTCAATATTAACATTTAAACGAAGTGAAATTAAGATTTAAAAGTTTTTAAATTGAAAATTGTATATGTCTGTCGTTATACATATGTATCCCTTCATCTATTTTTCAGTCTGCCTATATCGTACCCTAAAGGGCAGTGAAATGTGCTGTTTAAGTAGTGTGATAGTGGCTTTTAATATTTTCATCAAATGCATGGCCCGTTCCGGCGCCGCCTGTGCACGCCTTAAACCAAAATTTCATTACGCATTGTTCAATATATTCCACGACTCTCCCTTCAGAAAAGCCGTTTCGGGAAGGAAGATGTATGTATGCACTAAGAAAGTAATGACAGTGCGGATAGCTTTCGCTTTTACCGTGTTCTTACTGTTATATAAATGGAACCCGCAGATCAGATTGTAAACAATGATATGAATCTTCTTAAGTGAGAAAATTTGGTGCTACTATAGTATGCGGTCTACCTACGATTGGTTAGGTTTAGTCACGATATTTTCGTTAAAACTAACGAAAATATCATGACTAAACCTAACCAATCGTCAAGGGCGATTGACATTGGGATGTAAACGAACAATTGGTAAACAAGATAAGAAGCTATAATTAAAAGGTAGACCGCATACTATAGTAGCACCGGAAATTTTGTATCTAGAGTCTAAATTTTATTATTCGTAAAGCATTCAGAGAACCTCGACTTTCCAAGACATTTCACTATACATTAAAAACAAACTGTCTTTGGAACTGTATATGTAGGGTATGTGCCTATTGTCTGTCCTCACTTTACGGATGAATATTAAAATGTAACTCATGTACGCAAACCCGACTAAAGATGAACACGATTTGAAAGTTTCATTTGTGAGTTCTATACGATTAACTAAACTTCAAATTATGCGCTTATGAGTTGATGATTGGTCCGCTTTTTGATGAACTGGAAGGGAAAAGAATTCTAAAATATATCGCCAACAAACTATTTAAAATAAGGTTAAATTAATTTCTCTCGAGGTCGTGGGGCACTTTGACGCTCGAAATAATACACTCATTGCGAGTATTAAACATTTAACGCAAATTTTTGAAAATCTATAGTATAATAATTAAGTTTTATTAAGTGATGAGGCCATACATGTATGCACAAAGCTCTTCTGTAACGATAATAAGTCTCTTTTTAATTATTCAATGCACGATGAAGTAAATATGTGAAATTTACTCACTGTACCTTCCTTACAAGGTGGCATCATTTAGAATGTTTTTTATTAAAATAAATATTTTTGGTTTATTCTTTTCTATTTTTAATTAAATAAAGGCGAAATGAAAGGTAAAGATGCACCAAGAATTTCTTCAGAGGAAATCTTTGAAAAGGTCCTGTCATAACAGCTATATAAACTAAATAAATTGGCCCCGTTTGACAGTAAGTTCAGCGTTGACGGACGGACAGAGGAACAACACAAACCTGAAATTATCTTATCGAGAATGACGAAGCATGTCAAAACACTGTCAGTTCCGGCGAGGAAGCTGAATGATCCAATATGTCTCTCACAATTACAAGCGCCTTCGTCTCCTTTCTACTTCCATTTTCCACTCAACGTTTCAATTGGCAATTTCTTCTTTATTTTTAAAGATGGTTTGAGAACGTCCTTGAACAGACAAATATTTTAAATTAATGCTATATTTATAAGAAAAAAATACAGTCGACAGCTTATATAGTTATTGAGTGTGTTGTAAAAATTACAGCCAAACAATTGCAAATATAGAAAAACAGCATATATATATATATATACACACACACCACACACACACACACAGGGTGTCTGAGAAAGGTCTGAAATAAAATAAAAATAAATTTATATTAAAGAAATTGAATTAAGCTGAAAAGCTTTGAGACAACTCATCAAGTTTACGTTCCAGACGTTTTCTAGTTTGTTCGAACACGTGTATGAAATCACCTCATTACTTCACAAGGCCAACTCAAGAGGAAGGGCAACAGGCCTGATCTCCGTGAAATGAAGAATCATAGCACGGAACAACTGAAAGGTTGAAAGGTACGTAAACTAATCGATTTTTTGGACAAAGATTGTTTATAGATTAAGTCGTAGGTAGAATTACAGTAAGTTATAGAAGTTAGAGGCTAACAAGGACTATGCTGAATCTAATCTACACCATGATATATATACTGTGTGTATGTATATATATATATATAAAAAGGAAGAGTCCTTTTGGCACTCAAATATACCATAAACAGTACTGAAAAATGTTAAGAGAAGATTAATTGTATATAGTGTATAAGGATTGTACACAGTAAAAGGTAATTATACAAAATAAACGTCGAAAATTTTAACTGGAGAAAAGGTACCAAACAGTAAATAAATAAAACTTACCAATTACAATAAATACCTTTAAAATGTTAAAAATTTAAAAAAAAATAAAAGATTATGGACATCAAAAATAAAATTATAAAATGACATTTAAAACGCTTTGAAACTGTTTCAGGATTCAGGGTTCGTAGGATTTTTTTTTTTTTCAATAAAACAAGTGTTTTAAACAATTTTTTTTACAAATGTTTTTTTTTAACATTTTTTTTATTTTTTCAAAAACATTTTATATTATTTAAATTTTGTTTTCTATTCTTTTAGATATTTTTCTAATAATTAGTATCAATCCTTACTTTATGTAGCCCATAATGCTTTGACCAGGTAGGCAAAAAAAGATGTCATATGGCAAAGATTTTGAAGAAATACCAACAATAACTTGTAAAAATTGTTCACGGGAAAATGCAATGATTATAGCGAAAACAATTGTAGGTCTACCGCAAAGAATGGAAATCTATAAGAATAACTGTCCTGGCCCGTTTAAAGAGCCCGAGTTGCGAAACACTGCTGACTCTGATGATTAATCTCTTGAGTGTGAAGGTAAAAGCCTTAATTGCTGTTTTAACTTGACACAACATAAATGGCTCGTTAATTTTATTGTCATATTTGCGCAGTTGCCATATAACGTTTTCGACAAGAAATTAGTATTTTTTCCATCATTTTGATCATACCTCGTTTATCGATTTTATAATTTATTTATCGAAATTATTTTGGTACATTTTTAATTGTTTCACTGTTGCAACTTTATAATTCCACACAATTCCATAGAGGAAAGGAGAGGCGACAAGTTTGACCTTCGTGAAATGAGGAATCATCGCACGGAACATTTAAAAGGTTGAAAGTTATGTAAAAATTCAAAATAATTCCTTTAAGTTTTAATGTTTATTTACCATTCATTCTCTCATTTCAGATTCAGCATCACAGAAATTATCTTCTGCCATTGCGAGCAATATCAGCGGCTCAACAGAAAGACCGAGTTCATCTTGTTCAGCATCTCAGCTACCGGCCTCCTTTCCTCAAAGTTTGACAGTGGAGCCACCATTATCCATTCCTTCCTGTCGTAAACGAAGACCTACATGAGCTCCATTACCAACCCCATCCTTAACGAGCCCCACTTCCAAGATAATCACTATGAACATTACCCGTTTCCTAATACAAACATCTTTAAAGGGGAAAAAAAAGGATCATCTGAAGATCAGGGCCCCCAGCCTTCGTTAGTTAACCTTATAAGGCTAATTAACGAAAATATCACCACGTAACCCAACCAATCGTCAAGGGCGTACAGTTGACCTAACGAGTGATTAGGTTGAGTCGTGATATTTTCGTTAGTTAGCCTTATAAGGTTAACTAAAGAGGGCTGGGGGCCCTGATCTTCAAGTGATCCAAAAAAAAAGTTAATTCACGAAGTATTTATAGAAATGGTAGAAGTCCTTCGGCCAGGTTATAAATTACCAAATGGGTTGGTTGGTTAGATTATCGTAAAATATTTAGGATCTGGAAAGGAGTGTAGTCATTTACATCTAGTTTGTTTTAAAAAAATAATAAAACTTTTTAAAACCTGCCATAAATAAGTCACGGGATCGTTCATTTCAGCTACTTCTTCAACAAAAGAAAAAGAATCTTTCTTAGTGTATTCGTTTGTAGAGAACAATGGAATAAAGAAGTTTACCAAATTATAATTAAATATACTGATACCAGAAAGGAGCGAGACACGGGGAGCTATTTTGGAGAACTTTTGGGAGATCGACTAGGGCACACAATAGCGAAAAATGTAAGCATCTGGCTCACTATAAAGTTATTCAGCTCGGTTATATATATATATATATTTTTTGTTCAGATGTTGAGAGAAACAAAATTTAATCTTCAAAATAATAAAATTATGATCTTAACTGCATTCAAATCTGTTGTGAGGTTAAAAAAGAAGAGGAAATCCCCTTTTTTACAAACTTTTTTCCCCTCTGACGGCAAAATAACCTCCCCTCCAATGATCCTCTAAGTCAAAATCAATACTTGTCACTTTCTTTTGTGTCTCACATCCCGAGCGAAGAGAACAGATAACTCTCCATAGACAAGATTCGAAGAAGAACCCAAAAACTCTGCTGAAGTCAATCAACCACCCTCATACAGTCTCTCTCTCATATATATATATATATATATATATATATATATATATATATATATATATATAGCTACTAATGGTGTTTTAAATTGTGAATGGAAGGACACAGTGAGTGCATTAGTTATGGAAGTATCGCTCTCGCCTATGCAAAACATTCGAAGGAAACGAGAACGTGTCCTCCTTTCGCAGAAGATACTATATATACCATTCAGCACTGTGATACACTTCGAGGTCAGAAGATGCGAGTTTTTGTTGAGGAGATGGGACGATTGGGACGTGGCCCCACTCTGGCGATGGGGAGGTAGGACTTTTTTCATTCATTTTCACAGAAAGGCCACTTCCAATTTCATTGAAACTCTGCAGTGTGCCAACGGAAAAAATTGTTTACAGTATATACTCACTTATAAGAAACAAAGTATGGCAGGTATATATATATATATATATATATATATATATTAATAATGATGTAACCTAGATCTTTGTATCGGTTGTACCGGTCTACAATCCGAATATGCTTATTTCACACATTAAAGTCACAAATTATCAAAAACATATTATTCGAGCGTTATTTATATTCCATATTGAAGGAAACAAGTACTTTGGCTAAATTTTACACTACTGTATATACAGTACTTGTAAATATTGAAAAATAGCGGTCTGGACCGGTCCGGACCACCTCTTTTAAAGCCCGTCCGGTCCAGTCGCATCATTAATATTTATAGTCGGTGTGAATAGTTTTCTTTGTTGCTGCATTATTTAAAATATAACGCGTTTTTCTCAGACACTCCCTTCAGTTTAATTTTAATGTAATTTAATCTTAGTAATAATTATAGTAGACTTCCTCTTACTGACGTAAACGGGACCGAGGGTAGGTCGGTTAACTGAAAAGGTTGGCTAAACCGGAGTTGAATTTATTCAGTGCATCATACAAATTTATACGTAAATTTGTAATTTAGGTATAATATACAATACAGTATAATGCAAATAACTATAGTATAGTTACAAATAGTTATAGTATAGTTACAAATAGTTATAGTATAGTTACATAAATCCATCCATGATCCAGTGGGAAATCTCACTCTTCTCTCTGTGAACGGCAAAACAATCTGAACTTTTATTCTTTATTCGTACATTTTTATTTTATTTACTTTTAATACATATTTTACAGTTTAGGGGACCTTAGCCTTCGGGATACGATCACTTAAAATAGTTATAGTATAGTTATGTAGTTTTAAAAAAGGTCTCTTAATTTCTTTTGTTTTGCCGATGAGACACGTTTTCACGCAGCATAGTCTCTCCATTTCTTCAGGAACATCACTATAGAGGTAGATTCAGGTTGCTGCTCTATGAAACGCAGTGCAGCATCTAGGACTTATTTGCAGATAGTATGAGAAACTTTAGGTTTTGCTTCCAGGTCGTCGTCATCGCTCTCACTCATTTTCTCCCGACCGTGTCACTGCCTGGAAGATTTCTAAATCATCCATAATTTCAAGGTCAGTCAGTTAAACCGGCGCGACGGTTGAGCGAACGTCGGTTAAAATTTCAGATTACGCACGTGCAGTAAAATAAGACGAGATAATCTATGCTAGTTAGTATTTTTTATCCGTTGAAACGTCAAAGGTCGTATGATAGAAGGGGCCTACAACTCAATCTAAATTCAGGATCAAGGATGGCTACAGAACCGAAAAGCAATTCATTGGTCTCACATTTAACCACTTACCAGAACCAATGTCGCTTCACTTCGCTGATCTCACTGGAAGCGGTTTGAAGACGTGAAAAAGGAACAGGATTTTAAATATATTGATTCAATTAATTTATTATTTATTGACTTATATAATCAAATTAGAATTTAAAAAACAAAACAAGGAGTCTATTTACTTTTGTGAACTATATATATATATATATATGTTAAACACAGACCGTGCATGGAACAAGGAACTCTTCTGGGAAAATTAAATCCACTATAGTCCGAGTAAGTAATGGTAAATGACAAATACCATAGTTTTTTTCCTTTTTCATGATTTTAGCCCGACGTGGGCAACGGGTCTCTCGCAAAGAGATCCCATAAATATAGCTTCCCTCACCAGCTATCTGCAAAGCAGACAGGATCCAGCTTTGGGACGTGGATCTAGGGTTTAAAGCAAGCCTAGATCCCTACACTCAGAACCTCTATATAAGTAAAAGACTCGTTGCATTCACGTCGTGTTGAATAAATCAAAGAAAAAGGGGGTAACTATTGTATTTTTAGCCAAAAAAAACCAAAACTTAAACCTCAACCGGGACATTGAGCGTCCACTTTTCAAGGCACGAAACACGTCCGTTTGGTATACACAACTCAGATGGTTCCCTGAGAACATTATATGTTAAACACAGACCGTGCATGGAACAAGGAACTCTTCTGGGAAAATTAAATCCACTATAGTCCGAGTAAGTAATGGTAAATGACAAATACCATAGTTTTTTTCCTTTTTCATGATTTTAGCCCGACGTGGGCAACGGGTCTCTCGCAAAGAGATCCCATAAATATAGCTTCCCTCACCAGCTATCTGCAAAGCAGACAGGATCCAGCTTTGGGACGTGGATCTAGGGTTTAAAGCAAGCCTAGATCCCTACACTCAGAACCTCTATATAAGTAAAAGACTCGTTGCATTCACGTCGTGTTGAATAAATCAAAGAAAAAGGGGTAACTATTGTATTTTTAGCCAAAAAAAAACCAAACTTAAACCTCAACCTGGACATTGAGCGTCCACTTTTCAAGGCACGAAACACGTCCGTTTAGTATACACAAACTCAGAATGGTTCCCTGAGAACATTATATGTTTAAACACAGACCGTGCATGGAACAAGGAACTCTTCTGGGAAAATTAAATCCACTATAGTCCGAGTAAGTAATGGTAAATGACAAATACCATAGTTTTTTTCCTTTTTCATGATTTTAGCCCGACGTGGGCAACGGGTCTCTCGCAAAGAGATCCCATAAATATAGCTTCCCTCACCAGCTATCTGCAAAGCAGACAGGATCCAGCTTTGGGACGTGGATGCAACGAGTCTTTTACTTATATAGAGGTTCTGAGTGTAGGGATCTAGGCTTGCTTTAAACCCTAGATCCACGTCCCAAAGCTGGATCCTGTCTGCTTTGCAGATAGCTGGTGAGGGAAGCTATATTTATGGGATCTCTTTGCGAGAGACCCGTTGCCCACGTCGGCTAAAATCATGAAAAAGGAAAAAAACTATGGTATTTGTCATTTACCATTACTTACTCGGACTATATGGATTTAATTTTCCCAGAAGAGTTCCTTGTTCCATGCACGGTCTGTGTTTAACTATAATGTTCTCAGGGAACCATTCTGATTTGTGTATACTAAACGGACGTGTTTTCGTGCCTTGAAAAGTGGACTCAATGTCCCGGTTAGGTTTAAGTTTTTGGTTTTTTTGGCTAAAAATACAATAGTCACCCCCTTTTTCTTTGATTTATTCAACCGACGTGAATGCAACGAGTCTTTATACTTTATATAGAGGTTCTGAGTGTAGGGATCTAGGCTTGCTTTAAACCCTAGATCCACGTCCCAAAGCTGGATCCTGTCTGCTTTGCAGATAGCTGTGAGGGAAGCTATATTTATGGGATCTCTTTGCGAGAGACCCGTTGCCCACGTCGGCTAAAATCATGAAAAAGGAAAAAAACTATGGTATTTGTCATTTACCATTACTTTACTCGGACTATAGTGGGATTTAATTTTCCCAGAAGAGTTCCTTGTTCCATGCACGGTCTGTGTTTAACATATAATGTTCTCAGGGAACCATTCTGAGTTTGTGTATATATATATATATATATATATATATATATATACACACCGGGTGTCCCAATAAAATATTTACACATCATATTAACATATATATATATATATATATATATATCAACATGCACACTTTAGATGATAGTAATATGCGCTGATGTATTAGTATATTTATAGTACTTAGTAATAGTAGTATAGTAGTATAGTAATGGTGTATTGTACTTAAATAACAGTAGTATCCCTTGTTACAGGAAATGGCAGCATTGCAGTTATCGTTTGAGCAACGTAAGTGGATTCTGAAGCACCGCTGGAAGACGGAGAATGTGGCTGAGGTACAGAGACATTGGAGAAATGAGTTTGGAACATTACCACCATCACGGGTAACAATTACAAGATTACGTGATAAGTTTGAGACTGACGGAATAGTGCAAAACGTCAACAAAGGCCGATCTGGAAGACGTCGCACTTCAACTGACAATGAAAGTGTTGAGACCGTGTTACAGGCCTTCACAAACTCTCCAAATAAGTCTACAAGGCAATGTTCTCGTGAGACTGGTGTTTCTAAATCCAGCGTTCATCGCATTTTGCGACGTGAAAAGTGGAAACCGTACATACCTAGACTGCTCCATGCAATGAATGAGGACGATCCAAATCGTCGAAAAGAATTTTGTGAGTGGTTTTTGCACATGTGTGATGAAAAACAATCTTTTCCTGATTTCATTGTTTGGTCTGATGAAGCCACTTTTAAACTTAATGGTACTATCAATCGACACAACTGTGTGTACTGGGCCACCGAAAATCCAAACGTAACAGAAGAACGAGCACTTAATCAACCAGGAGTGTCAGTATCGGTGTGGTCTGTCTTCCAGAGGACTGATAGGGCCATTTTTCTTTGAGGACACTGTCACAGGTACTGCTTACTTATCAATGCTGCAAGACAACATTGTACCTTCAATCAGAGCTCTTTTTTTGGAAGAAGAGTGTTACTTTCAACAGGATGGCGCGCCACCACATTACCACAATGACGTTAGAAATTTTCTCAATGTTTGTTTTCCTAGAAGATGGATAGGACGTAGGGGATGTACGGAGTATCCATCACGATCTCCTGACTTAACACCCTTAGACTTTTACTTGTGGAGCACTCTGAAGAACACTGTGAGACACGAAATTGAAATAGCCTGTGCTAACATTCCACTCCGAACAATCCGAACAGTATGCCGATCTGTTGCGCGCCGTTGTCAAGAATGTATTGATGCTAGTGGCGGACATTTTGAACATTTAAAACATTAAAGTAAGCAGCACAACCATGAAGGTATTGACGCTGCTGGCTGATATTTCGAACATTTAAACATTAAAGAAGCCTATTTGCTCTCTATTTACTATCCGCCTATTTTGCTTATTGATATATATGTTAATATGATGTGTAATCATTTTTATGTGACCCTCTGTATATATATATATTATATATATATATACACACACACACACACACACACACACACAGGGTGTCCCAGAATCTGGATTCATAGGGAAACTAGACATTTTTAAAGTGAAACAAACACATTTCTGATGTCAGTTTTACATATTTCAGGAAAGAAAATATTCTGAGGGGCCGTTCAAAAATTACGTAACGCTATTTTTGCTAAAACTTGACACTCCAGATCGCCCAGGAACGTCGTTCTGTAACGCTAGACCAGACACCCCTATGATGTTATGTAACACTTTCCCCAACTCACACGTTACGGAACGTTACAGGGTGGGTGGGAAGGTGTCAGGTTTTAGCAAAAATAGCGTTACGTAATTTTTTAACGGCGCCTGATGGTTCAGTATACCAATCAGGAAAAGGTGGAACTGGTATTGCTACATGTTTCCGAAAAAAGCCAGAGGGAGGCATGTCAGTTATGTCATGAACATGCCTCCCTCTGGCTTTTTCCGGAAACATGTAGCAATTCCAGTTCCACCTTCTCTTGAGTGGTATACTGAGCCATCAGGGTATTTTCTTTCTTGAAATATGTAAAACTGACATTAGAAATACGTTTGTGTCACTTTAAAAATATAATGTCTATTTTCCCTATGAATCCAGATTCTGGAACACCCTGTGTGTGTGTGTGTGTGTGTGTGTGTGTGTATGTGTGTGTGTGTACACACACATATATATATATATATATATATATATATATATATATATGTGTGTGTGTGTGTGTGTGTGTGTCTGTGTGTGTGTGGCCCCTTTTTGGACATCAAAATAACAAAAATTCAATCCTACTTTGAAACTTCGGTTTATCTCAAATCCATTTTCATTGGCCTTACCAAGTTACTACCAATTTTTTGTCTTTCATTCCTTTAAATTTCAAACCAAATTTTAATCTTAACACTGACTAATAGAGTCTTTAACATCTGCTCAGATTTCCTTAACCTTCATGATGAATTAAAATTCATAAAACAGCTTACCACGAATGGTTTTCCCATGAGACTGGTAGAAACTACAATTCGTATGTCTTTAAACAATTTAATTAGCCCCACAACTAGGAACATACCCAAGGCCTCTAAAGACATCTTATACTTTACTTTGCCGTACACGGGAACTTTAAGTTTCAATATAAGGAACAAACTTCTGAAATTACTCAAAGAATTCTATCCTCAGCGACGTATCCGAGTTGCTTCTCGCTCCGACCAGATCAGTTTTTCATTTCTTTAAATCTAAAGATACTGTTCCTACACTCCTCAGATTCTCCATAGTTTATGTACCACCTCATATAGTGTGACCACTTTATGAGGTGGTACATAAGTAAAACTAAAAGACTCGAAATCCTATATCTTCGAACACCTTGGAAAGTGACTTCGTACAAATCAACTCCTCAGCAATCCAACCAACTATTACATATGTAATCACGTCCATAATAACAATCACCCAATTTCGCAGAAAAAGTTGTGTTTCGCCCGGTAGAAGCTCTGACCTCAACCTTAAAATTGTGGAATCATTATTTATTTATAAACTTAAACCCAATCTCAATTCCGATGAATCTTCTATTGAACTCCAGTGTTTCAACTAAGCTACCTATTTTGTCTTTATAATATTTAATGTCTGTTCCAGTCTTTTCTGTAAGTTTAATTATAAACTTTTAAATTTTAACTTTAGCTGGGCTATTCTAGCCTAATGTCTTTTGTATCTTATTAACCATGATGATGGAACAGGTGTATTCCAAAATGTTGTGTCAATTAAATAGTGAAGAATGTTTTTCATGTCTCTGGTTTTCCTCCTTACTATTAAGTTACGCTTTCCTTGCAAACACTCAATAGCTGATATATATATATATTATATATATACAGGGTGATCGAAAAGTCACTCCGCAACTATGACTCTATAAGACAAAAATGTAATCATACAAGAAGTTAGATATTTTAATGAAAATTGTACGATATCGTGAAATCTTTAACAAAATATTGGCGAAGTCTAGGCTAGTCTAAGCTAAGTCTTGCTACGGTAGGCTGTATGTGAGTATGCTTAGGCTAGGTCAGCGCTGTCCAACTTGCGGCCCGCGGAATGGACGTCTGCTAAATGTAATTTCTGAATTTTCTTCCCTATTTTGTCAGTTCTAGTAGGGAGAACAACATTCAGCAGGTTCCTAAGTCGTATTAACCAACAGTGTATGATTATAGGCAACATCTTGGCCGCGCTTTATAGAAGTTGGACAGCACTGGGCTAGATCAATCAGATTATAAGGCTAGCCTTCAACGTCATGCTGTCGTTTGAGGAAAGAATATTTTTAGTTGAGTTCGTGTTTAAAAATGGTAATAAATACACAGAATTTGTAAAGCGAGAATTCCAGAAACGATTTCCGGAGACACCATTGCCTCATCGAGATACTGTCCGTGATTTAATTGCAAAGTTTCGCAAGACCGGCTCTGTTCAAGATGCTCCGAGAAGTGGAAGACCATCCGTTTTAACTGAGGCAAAGTTGGGTGACATTTCTGATCGATTGCTACAAAGCCCAACAAAATCACTCAGGAGACTGTCGCAACAATGTGGATTGAGCTATGGCTCCACCCAAAAAGCAGTTAAGAAAGAACTCAAATTATATCTTTACAAAGTGACAGCCGTGCAGGAACTGAAAATTGCAGATTTTCCAAACAGGTTAAATTATTGTGAGTGGTTTCATAATTTTATTGATCAAAATGGAGAAGACATTTTGGATGTGACGTTTTACACAGACGAAGCATGGTTTAGCCTTTCAGGGTACGTCAACTCACAAAACACGCGTCTGTGGTGCTCTGAAAACCCTAACAGTATTCACGAAGCTCCTCTACATCCTGAAAACATTGGCGTCTGGGTTGCGATTTCAAGACAGCGTATCATTGGTCCAATATTTTTTTCTGAAACCATCAATTTAGAGCGTTACTGTGAGCAAATTTTATACTCAATTATTGGCCAGTTGAACGAAAACGAACTCCAAAATGCATACTTTTAGCAAGACAGTGCTACAGCACACACAGCTCGTTATTCCATGCAATTATTGGAAGATGTCTTCGGAGAACGCATAATTTCAAGAGGAATTTGGCTTCCCCGTTCACCTGACCTCACGCCTGTTGATTTTTACTTTTGGGGGGCTGCTAAGAGCAGTGTTTATAAAAATAATCCAAAAACTATTGATGAATTACAAACGGAGATCCGAACTTACGTACAGTCTATTTCAGCTGAAACATTACATATAGTATTTGCTAATAAAGTAAGAAGGATCCGGCTATGTCGAGAAAACGGTGGAAAACACTTCCAGCACTTACTCTAAACAGGTAACAATGATATGTCATTACATTTATAAATTTTTATATCTCCTTATGTAAAATTTCAATAAAGTAAATATCTTATTACTACTGCGGAGAGACTTTTCGATCACCCTGTATATATATATATATATATATATATCTACTGTGCAAAAGTCTTAGGCACCTTTGTACAGTTGCGTTTTTTCTTTTATTTTAATAATTATGTTGAATATTTCAGCATATTAGTTTTGTTTTATTATAAATATAAATTATAATGTAATGGGTTCCAAAAAACCTTAGCCCCCCCCCCCCATTTGTAGCTTACACGTTTACTTATATCGAAATAGTTTTTAGTGATTATAAAAATATAAAATTCTTTATTTATTGCAGGTATTAAAATTACTCTAGCTGATAAAGTGATAATATAATGGCTTCTCAATTAATTGGTGATTCGGAGAGGCAACGTGTGATAGATCGCATACGAGCAATAACATTTCGGGAAGCTCGTGATGCTGGAGCCACCTTTATAACACGTTCATGGGTTGCCAAAAAGTTACGAAGAAGTGAGGACTTCGTCAAAAGAAATTGGAATAAAACTTTGGATGAATGTGAAATGGATACAACCAAATCTGGGCGCCCAAATTTGCCACTCTCTCAGGAAACAAAGGACATCATTGAAAGCGGTACGCGTAAGCGGAAAAACAGCTGTGCTAAACTTTCTAGAGAGATCGAAGTGTTGAGAGGAAAGATCGTTAGCGGTGAGATCATTCGACTGTACCGTCATAGGCAAGGTTTAAAGCCTTGGCATGAACTTCCAAAGCCAAGAAAAACTCAACTTAACCTCGATGACAGAATGTGGTTTTCCCATTATCTTGAAGATTGGGATGTGGATGATTTCATGCATTTAGCTGTCTCCGATGAATTTTTTGTTTACGTAACACGTCGGCCTAACTACCAAAATGATCGAGTGTGGGCCACAACACCAGATGAAATCGATGACAATGAACATTATCGCGAATTATTAAAAAGTTCAGACTGTGTTGGTGTGTTTGTTTTGTTCACTGCAAAGAAGCTCATGTGGGTGCTGAAGCCAAATGGTCAGAGTTGGGATGGACAGTAATTTCGTGATATTATTCTATCCCAGCATGTCATTCCTTTTCTAAGAAATCCAAACAATGTTATGGATGTCGATCAGGTCACACTTCTGCACGATAAGACCCCCTGATTTAAGGCATTAGCCACTTAACAGTTGTTGCGGAACAATGAGATCGATTTCTTTGGAAATGAAGAATGGTCAGGAAATTCTCCTGACTTGAACGTCTGTGAACACATTGGATCAGTTATAAAGGACAAGGTTGAATGTCTCTTGTTTCAAGAACCTGCAGCAAATCGATTTTCGAAGGATACAATGACGCAACACATTGAAACTGTTTTAGCAAATTTGCGTAACGATCAAGATCTATTCACGTCAATTTTGGCAAGCTACCCAAAGCGAATTCAGGCTGTCTTGGAAGCCAATGGCGGGAACGCTAAGTTTTAATTGTTTCTCATTAAATGCAGGATTAAATTCTCTTTTGTAAGGTATGTTTAGTTTTACTGTACCCCTAATGGTTTAGGCCATGGGCGGGGGGGGGGCTAAGGTTTATTGGAGCCCCGTATAATCATTGTCAATAAGCTCAGTTATTAGGCAGTTTAACGAAGAAAACGAATGTTTCATCAAAACGTGCTACTGCTGGAAATAGAACGGAATTTAACACAAAGCTTCTAGGTACTATTTTACAAGATATTCTAAGCTCATTCAGTAACAGTTTGTAAACAGAACTTCTATTGTATGTTTTTGTAATTGTTTAATGTTCCTAACTAAATGAAATTTAATTTTTTTTAATAAAATTGCTTAATTGTTAATTTTCCCTTTTTCCAGATAAAGGCATAAAATTTTATATTGGTTAAGCAATGGCTAAAATATCCATTGCAATTCAGTAGTATGACCGCAAAAGGTTAGAGTGCAATGCAATTGCAAATGTTGCAATGAATGCCAGTGCCAACCCCCCCTCCACCTTGTTGCAATACCCCCCCAGTGCCAAAAAAAGGAGGGGGAGGGGAACTCCCCCAGCAAGCTGGGGGGAGTCCACCTGACCTCTTTGGGGAGAAGTGCGGACGGCCTCATCCCCAAAGGGTATACCTAATCTAAGGAGGAGTGAGAGGAAGAGACCATCCAGCTTCCACAAGAGACGGAAGCTCAATGACTGATTATACTCCAACACCTGACTTAGAACTCGAAATCCGCCAGTTGGCGTAGAAGCCAGTGCCTCCAGGTATTATCAGCCAGTTGGCACAGTGTATACATGCCTGAACACCCAAGAAACGCACACATACGCACATACACTCCCCGACTATACGCCCATAAAGCCCCTATTATTACACACACAACTATATGCACGTTCACAGATTATATGCACCGGGTTCGAGACCCGGTGACGGCAGCCGGCGCGCAGCAAACGTTCATCCTTCCACATAATTGGTTGGTAGATAAATGGGTAGCCTAGTGGTTAAGACGCTGGGCTGGTGGTGGTCCGGGTTCCCTGTTGAACTGTTGGTCTAAGGTGGAGTGTAAAGCTTGACCTTCGTCAGAATGAACAATTCGGTGAAAGCTAACGAAATGTTAACCAAAGTAAACCCTATATATGTACAGTTCCGGAAAAAAGTTCATCTAAAAAATTCTGAAAACTATAAAAAATTACTAATTAGTACAAGAAGCGCACACAAACGCACATAGCTTCCCCTGTTATTACACACACACACAACTATATGCACGTTCATAGGTCGCCAACTTCCTCCGTCATCACCCGTTTACACACGTTCGAACATCCAAGAAGCGTACACAAACGTGTATACATTGCAGCTAGCACATGTTTAAAATTATCGATCAGTAATAATAATAATAATAATAATGTATTCTAATTTAAACTAGAATAAATTGCCCCAATTTAAAGTTCAATCTTGATTAAGAATTTTAGGAAGCTCTTGATAATTGGGTTTTATTTACTTTAAAACCAACACAAGATGTACACACACACACACACACACATATATATATATATATATATATATATATATATATATATATATATATATATATGTTAAACACAGACCGTGCATGGAACAAGGAACTCTTCTGGGAAAATTAAATCCACTATAGTCCGAATAAGTAATGGTAAATGACAAATACCATAGTTTTTCTTTTTCATGATGCTAGCCCGATTTAATTTTCCCAGAAGAGTTCCTTGTTCCATGCACGGTCTGTGTTTAACATATAAGTTTCTCAGGGGACCATTCTGAGTTTGTGTGTGTATATATATATATATATATATATATATATATATATCGTTGTGGACTTAAGTGTGTATTTACACTAGCAGATAAATCGGGGGTAATATCAAATGGGTAAAGGTTAAACTGATCGACAAATTCTTTCTGCATTTCGCCAAAACCAAGCTCGTCACAGCCACCAGCAATATGGGCCAGATTGCTATAAGCTCTCGCGCAGAGCGGGAACACTGCGTCTGATGAGTAGTCCGTAACCATAGTCCGCCCAATGCAACGCCATTTACGTATAGAGTTATATTTTTAAGGCCGAAATTCTCGAATTTAAAGGCGCTCTTTTTATATTTTCCATTCGTCGAAGCGTGATCCTGCATTCCAATTAATATCCTTTTTGGTAGAACTCCCAGGGCCACGTTTTCTAGCTGCTTCGAGGCCAACACGGCGGGCACCGTGTATAGTTTGATCTGTACTCTGTTAATTGAGTATTTTACTGTTGCGTGTATTAAATTTTTTTCAATTTCTACATATTTCGGAGAACTTAATTTCACTCGCCGTACACGCAGATGTTTCCATGATGTGAGTCACAACGGGCTTTGCGCCCTCTTCTTGATCAGCTCCCAGATTTATGCACATCTCAGGATTTGTGCGGTTGAGTTTTAGTTTCATATCCACCCCATTCATAAGCAGTTTCTCCTGGAACGTGAAGTCTGTATGCAGACGTCCAAAACACTCGTATATCTTCTTTTTAGAATTTTTAAATTTATTCTTTATACTACTTTCGTCTTTAGTCTGTTAATAGCCCTCGGCAGTTCAAAAGGTATCCTTCGCTTCTTTTGTAAAGTTGAGGACATTTTCCAGATAGGCTCGTAGGTGATAATAACCCGTTTCTGCCGAGTGTTAACTTGATTTAAATACACATCACACTGGCTGAACATGAAGTGTAGAAAGTTGGTTTCAGGGTATGCAAAGTAACTATCATCGCAGTCCGTCCGTTCCATCTGAATGGGCTATACGCAGTTTAGCGTACATATGCATACAGCTTGGGTCAAAAAGTATGGTCCTGAGCTGGGTATCATGAATTCTATAGGGGCACTCGGTGAACTAATTGTGTTTAATGGATTAATTGTAATAAAGTCGCTATACTCAATAGAAACCTGTGTCGGGGGCATATCAAAGAGGGACAGTTCCGATTTACAACATTGTGAGCTACACGGATGGATGAAACGCGCCATGACGAGTCAGAAATAGTGCTACCTCTCTCGACAAGCAGTAATCCGCCTATGATTCGTGAGAGCAGTGTCCTCAGCTAAAATCAGTTAAAAAAAATGATCAGCCATAGGCTTCATACACTTAGAACACTTCTTTTTTGATGTCCTTTTACGTTTAGCGCTACGTGTTGGTAACCCCTTCTTTCTGACAGCACTCTTCTTCTTTCCGCCACCACGCATTTTTCTCTTTGCATCTTTGATGATTTCGTCCCGTGTGCGTTTTAAATGCTTTTTAGAGCTTCTTTAGGTTTACTTCTACCCATTATGTCTTCGACCGAGTTAAAACCTGATTGTAACGCCTTCCTCCCGATGTATCTAGCCCCCCTCTTCAACAATGGGACAGCCGTGCGTAGTATGTTTGAAAAAATGGAGCTAAGCCCACTTCCACGCTGATATCTCACCCCTCGATAGACTGTGAAAGGCCTTCGGGTCATTATACCTGAATGCGACGAAAGTGTAGCTTCACTGTTAAACTCCCATCACCGAATGGGAAGTTTTTTCCCTCAATCGTTCTTATATATATTGAGATATTGGTTAATAGATTAGTCGCAACATTCACATAATGGAGCTTGTCATATGTAATGCTCAAACTCTTCCCTCTATGGTTGGAAATGTGTACAATGCGCAGCAGGCGCGCCTGGGTGTCCCCAACAAATTGATGCTTCACGATATTGCTGTAAATATAGCACATGTCTGGGGATGGGTAGCTTTCACCCAATTTCTCGAACTTCAACTGATACATTAAGCGGGACAAGTCATATTGTGCCTCGTGAAAGGTATCTCTTTGGAGGGCTGCACCATATCGACCCTCGGCAACAATTGTGAACAGCTCTTTGTCTTTAATATTTCTACTAAGCGTTGATTTTAACTTCAACGTGCGTGCAGGCGTGTCTATATTTACGACTTCAAAAAGTAAGTCGTTTGTCAGGTACGACTTTTCAAGACTTGTTTAACCCCGTCACAATGTCCGTGGCTGTGTCATAGTGACCGATTCCTAGTGCTACATTTGTACTATAGTACTGTACCTCACCGAACAGAACAGACAGAGAAGAAGAGGACGGGAGTGTGACATAGAAGTGGTTAGGCGCCATGTTGCATACTATTTAAGCTTCATTATTGTAGCAGCTTTTATATAGGTGGGGAAGCTTTCTGGGTAACCTAGCCATTTCACCAGGTTCATTTTCTGTTTCCTGAACCTTTGCTGCCCAAAATTTTTTCAATTTTAAACATTTTTTCCTAAATTAAATACCACTTTCTGCAACTCCTCGCGGTAAAAGCCTCCTGTGATTTCCTCCCCATTCAAATCTTCAACGTAATACATCATTATCTCGCATTTAAGTCTCATAGCACTAACTTAAAAATCTCACGTGTCCATCCTTGCTCAAATCCCTTCGCGAATTTATTTCCCGCCCGAACGTGATAGCCTTACATAATCATTGATTTTGAAATGTAGAGTGTGGTGGCGGTGCTCCACTCTTCTCATCACTCTGGGCGCGTACCTCTTTCTAAAACTTCGTTAGGTGTTGTGCCAATCGTACGGTGGTGTGAACGGTTGTATGACGAGGCCAATGACCCAGAATGTTTATATATCTGTATGTGTTTTTATGGTAAAATAGCGATGCATGCGTTCCTTTATGGTACGTTGAACTCTTTCAGCTAAAGAGGCCTTATGTATAGAATGCTAGTGTAGTAACTGATATTAAACTCTGTCAGCATGTTCTGAAAAGCGCCTATAAATTCTTTCCCCATATCCGTACAAAAATAGCCAGGAACCCTGTTTCTTTCAACATCAACGTTTTGGTAGCTTTAGCAACTGTTTCAGGCGATTTATTTTTCAGAGGAATTAGCCACAGATATCTAGAGAATACATCTATTATGAATAGGATGTAGCGGTAGCCATCATTATACACTGAATATCTTTGCATGTCTGTTAAATCCGCTTGCCAAATAGAGTCAATCGAAGCCGCTGTTGTCTTGGCCGTTTTAAACCTTTTTCTCACCGGCTTATGAAGTGTATAAGCATCCTGCTCCCGCAAAAACCTCTCAACATCTTTTTTCCCTACTCCATCATTGTAAACACCTCTGTACAGTCTATTAACACCGCCATAGGAGGCGGGGTTAGAAATGTCATAATAGCGTTTTCTTAATATGTTAGCCATTTGCGTATTTTAGAGACACGTGGATAAGGTTGGCCGTTTGTCTCTTCTTTCTCCTCTTCAGAGATGCTACTGTTGGGGTGATGGCGTACTCAGTTGTGACACATGCGAGACTTGCTCCAAGTCTTTTAACCTATTCAGATTTCCTATCAATGTTTTGGGGACATTTATTTGTTGTAGTCTTGCTTTAATATGCTTCCATCCTGTTGGTGAGGGCCTGTCCCACTTTCTCACCAGATCATGGACAATGTCGACGATATTGGATCCTGTACCCTTGTTCCTTCAACAATGACCTCGCCTGTATCGGTCCACTGTATGATGGGGTCCTCACTCAATAGATTATAAAGACTTAAGCCTTTATTCCTCAATGTATGTGGGAGACTGCTTTTTAATACATGCTCGATGTGTTGCGTTCCGTTATTCTTTGGTTGGTCATCTCTAACGTCGGGCCCAGGTCCTATGTCGCCATGCTCATCGTTGCGCGCTGTGCCTAATAACCACGGGGAGCTCTGTCGGATTCTTATAATCTTCGTACTCATGAAGAAATTTCTGCAGAGCCTCTTGGTACAAGATCCTTTTCTCATCAGGTGACTTTTCACTGTTTAATAGGGCTAACAATCGCTTTCCATTCTTTTAAGCCTACTTTTACGGGGTTCTAGAACCGTGTCTGGAATCTTTGAACTTTGCAATGAAGCATACACCTCGTGCGGAATCACTACCACTTTCTTCATTATATTAATCTAGTCAGTAAAGGTCCCAAAACTGAAAATAAGATGGGAGGAATGATCCCCCTCTTTGTACAATAATTCGCTTTTTCTTCCCCACAGTTTGACTTTTACGAGCGAGCGCACGTATTATGTTCTTGTAACGACGTAAGCGAGCCTTCTGAGGGGTTTCATTGGCACATTACATTTTATAACATTAAGACAGATTTCACAGATGCATTTTAAAAAGTCGGAGTCGATATTTTTAACAAACATCTGTTGCAGTGCCCGGGGCAATCGTTGATAGATTTTTATTAATTCACGATATTTCTTCAGCCTATTTGTCATTCTGGAATATACACCGTTTCAGGCTCGTTTGGGAATATATTCGTTCTTAGAAGCACCCTAAACGTGTTTCGCGGGTGAAGGTCACAAAGCAAATATCCGTAACGCTGACTTGTGGCTTCTTTATAAACCTCCAAAAACTCCTTACGCTGATTCGGGAACATTTGATTGGCTAATACCCCAATTTGTGACACATCTCTACGTTTGCGCGAATAAGACTAGATATTGTGTATTTAACGACACATCGCGCATGTATCTATTTTTGAAAAATAGATTATTGATGAAGAATACGCTTATGTTAAGATGGTGGGAGAACACTGTAAATGTCTCGGCAAACGTTTTATCCATTTCCAACATGAGATCGTCAATTACAATGACTGTATGCTCATTTCCTTTAACGAATTAACGTCATATACACCTTTGTGGAACAAAATATCATCTTGGTACTCGTTGAACACTGATTGATACGTCGAATAGCACCATATTATTTTATGCACAAATTTTGAGAACATCTCCCCTTTTCTTTAATGATTTTAAGCAAAAACACAATTTTACCACATCCTATAGGGCCAGATATAATACATGTGGAGGGGCTTGTGAACCTGAATTTTTCTACAGATTCCATCTCTAACACGTCACACCCCTAAGTGGGTCATTTACAAAATGTAACAAAACTTAAGTGCTACTCCTTATATTCTTGTTTTTCTTCTTCCACAGAACCGTGAATGACAACGATGTACAGCCCCCCATCATCGATATTACAGATGAGCCCAATGACCGTGTAGCTACAGACTCCACCCCCGCTGACGAACCCTCACCAGCGATACCTGTAGCACGCGACAATTCAAAGCGGAAGCATGATGAAGAACCCTCCACATCAGGTATAAAGCGTGCCAGGATTGCGCCAGTTATTAGACCCCCAGTAATAGAGCCCCAACCTTCTGCGTCTTACGACACAGCCCCCACAATAGTACCTTCCGCAAATATACCCCCTTATTTCTGTTCAATTCTGGGTACTTCCTCCACACCAGCAGCAGCAGCTTCTGGTGCTGTGGAGGAAGGTATAACATTCGAGTTGGTGCCCACTGCTACCCCCACCCCTGCCCTGACTAGAAATCGGTACGTGGTCAGGGTTGACCCTGGATCCATGTATACCAACGGTGTTGGACTGCGACGCGTAGCTGAACGTATTGTGGAGTTTGCCCTTCAGAACCACGACGAACGTGAAGTCCGGTCGAGGTTGTCCTTCAGGTTCGGTCAGATGATGGGGATGTAGATGATTTTTGGGTAGTAATACCGTTCAGACACTTGGCACTTGTAGACATAGAATATATTATCTTGGGCCGTATAATGCAGACCTCTCAAAGTAGTACAGCCTTCAATATGGACAACTTCATGGTAGATATTGACAGAGTATTCCGGGTTGCGGGTCATAATGCCACACCTTATACTCTTAATTTCAATTCTCAGTCTACTTACAGAAAGCATTTAAACGTCGATCGTGGTTGCGGCTTTATAGCAATAGTCTTAGCTCATATGTTCACTGTACTAAATACAGTCGCGTATAATATCTGGCTGCTTACGGCTGTGCAGTGTGCCCATAAACTGGCTTCAGATTGTAAGCTTGAGTTTGAGTGTAATATGGGTCCTGAAGAGCTGAGAAGGGTCGAGCAGGAAATGAATGTTCGTATAGTTGTATTTGGAATGGATGATCGTCGTAGGACTGTGTATGTTTTTAAAAGCTGTGAGAGATCGTACAAGACCTCTACTTATTTTAGGATTGTCAGGAACATCGTATCTCCCCATCCGTAATAAGGACTCTCTACGCTAGTTATGATAAAAGTCGAAAATATGGAAGGCATCATGATTTGTGTAAGGGATGTCTCGAGTTTGCGATGATATGAAACATTGTAAGGATGCTACATGGTATGTGAGCAGTGTAAAAGCCCCAAATGTGAAAGTCGTGTAGTTGAAACTGAGAAGAGGGAATGTAATGTGTGTAGACGTACATTTTTCAATAATAAATGCTTTGAGCTCCATAAATCAATTGGCACTTGCAGGAAAATGAGAATTGTGAATGTGGCATGTTTCATGATGGATAATTGGGGAATTTCATAAATAATGCGATGAAATTCACTGTTCTACATGTCATGAAAAATATAAGGCGGATGGAGTGAAGCATGTATGTTATATGAAAGATGCTAAGCCTAAAAATAGCCCTTGTATAACCGTGTACTACGATATAGAAACAACACGAACGCTGAAACCAAAGAGGTTATTCCACATTTACTCGTAAGTCAGACTATCTGTGATGAGTGCATGGAGTCGAGTTGATGAGTGTCACAAATGTGGTAAACGGACAAACGTTTTTAAAACGATTGCACACGACAGCCCTGTGAAACTCTTTGTATCCTATATTGTCAAATTAGCGGACAAGTTAAAAAAATGACTGTATATTCTTGCCCATAACGGGCAAATTTGACACACAGTTCCTTTATAAGGAGTTGCTTGAACACGAGTCATCGGAGATATTTACAGGTGATCCCTTGAAAAAAGGCAAAAAACTAATACAAATGCAGATAAGAGGTAATGTTCAGTTTAAAGACACCCCGCTGTTCACACCTTGTAAATTAGCCAAGCTACCCAAGGTCATGGGCGTAGCCGCTCAAGTTTCAAAAGGGTATTTCCTTTACACTTTCCTCACTAACGAAACTTTAAAATACGTAGGACTGCGTCCCCCTAAACATTACCTTAACTACACCAACATGAGTGATAGTGAGCGTGAAGATTTTGACCGCTACTACAACAGTTTTAATGAAACTAGTCCACACAATATAGCTGATGAATGTGAGCGTTATTGCGTGAATGATGTGCGCGTGCTTAGAGTATGTTTCCAGGCCTTTAGAAGGATGTACATAGCAACCACCATCGCCTCATTATTTTTTACGGTGTTCAAGAATAACTTCATGCCTAAAGACACCTTAGCCGTCATTCACAGAAACAATCCCCGCAGTTATGGGCACAAGGCTATTTACTGGCTCATACACCTACAGCAACAGACCGGGGTATATATAAAACACGCCCGCAACAGGTGAAGTACCCATTAAGGTCAATGGTCGTGTTTTTGGGGTTGATCGTCTAAGTGAGGATCCAACCACTGGTGAGAAGACTGTGTACTCCTTTAACAGCTGCTGGTGGCATGGATGCCCACGCCCTGAGTGTGCCGTCACAGGGGACCTCCATGGAAGATCCACCGCCGACAGCCTCGCATGGACCCGTAACCGCGATCAACTTATAGGCTCCCAGTTCACTCACATCGTGTGGGAGCATGAGTATGATGCACGGATGGAAACAGATGCCAGTACCGTGAAGAAATAAGGGCCATCAAACGTTCAATGGTGTTGGACCCCCAAATGCGGTGACAGCTTGTTTGGAGGGCGTACAAACCCATTCAAGCTATACTTTCCGCCTACGGAGGGCGTGAAACTCCATTACTACGACTTCTGTTCTTTATATCCCTACGTGATGAAGAACAATCCGTACCCCGTAGGTGCACCTGAAAAACTGGTGGCCCCCCATGCCAACCATCGAGGAGTTCTCAGCTAACTTGAGTGAGCGCTACTTTGGACTCTCTTTCGTAGACGTGCTCCCCCTCGCGATTTATGGATGCCGATCTTACCCGTCGTTATAGATCACAAGCTCATGTTTCCCCTGTGCGTGAAGTGCGCAGAGGAGAACAACGGTGATTGTAATCATACAACCAAGCGTAAGATCAGAGGTGTATATACAAGCCCTGAGCTGGACCTAGCCGTTCGCCATGGCTACAGAATATTGAAGGTGTGGAGGTTTCAGAAGCTACCCAACCTTTTCACGCCATATATAAACGCTTTTTTGAAGGATAAGGTAGAAGCATCGGGATATCCGCTAGGAGTTGATACCGAAGATGAAAATCGGCCTATATTCAACGTTACCGTGCCCGTGAAGGTATACAGCTTGACCATTCCCAAATTGTTAAGAATCCTGGCAAGCGCTTTAGTGCAAAGTTGTCTAAACAGTCTTTGGGGAAAATTTGCACAGAATACTGGCAAAGGGAACGTTCATTTGGCACAAAGTTATAGTGAAGTCTTGGATTATGCCAACGCTCCCGATAAAGAGGTCATGGAGATCGTGAATATAGGTAATACTTACATAATAAAGTACATTACCGAATTGGCCACAGATACCTCACGGGTTACAAACATACCTGTAGCCAGCTTCACAACGGCCTACGCCCGCATCAAGCTTTGACTATGCACTCTCTTGGGGGAGGGTGCTGTACGCTGACACAGATAGTATGATATTCACAGCGAGGGAGGGTGAATACATGCCGCCTATTGGGAATTCCTCGGAGAGTTAACTGGAGATCAAGATGAGTATGGTGACATCGCTACACCGATCTTTGTATCAACAGGGCCAAAAACTATGGGGTACGGGTGAGGGTGGGGGAGATATGAAATATATCGTGAAGGCTAAGGGTATCACGCTTAACCATGCGAACCGACGAGTCGTTAACTTTGACTCGTTGAAGGATCTAGTGTGCTTGGAAGATGAGGGCGACCAGCCACCCCAACTGACTGTGGGGACCACAATTTTCGGGCGCAGAAACTGGGGGTGAAGGAACTTAGGGGTACGAAGGTATGCCGTAACACCTATAGGAAACGTTACCAGGTGCCTGGTACCTATGATACCGTACCCTTTGGATACCTTAATCCTTGATTGTTTTATATTTATATATATATATATATATATGTATATATAGAGTGTATATATATATATTGTTAACGATATGTTTATTTTGTTTATTACACGTATTTGTAAATATATACCTTGAATAACTCGATCATATGTTTATTAAATATATCGTGTTTCAATTAGCGTTTCACTTTCTCCTTTGTGTGTGTGTGTGTGTGTGTGATGCGCGTATGTACAGGAGAAAATTCTAAGCTCTGCCCCCTGTATGGTCGATCAATGGTCACGTGATTCCTGCTACTGCCTGGACATATATCTACCCTGCGTGCTCATTTAACCACTGCAAGCCCTGGATCTCAGACGTATTTGACGAAATCCCAAGTAGACGAAAAATAGTAATAGCTACCTTTAATATTACGTGTTCAACGTTTATGAAGTGGTATTCGGCAAAGTGTGAAGATGTGGTGGATACTGAATGGCTCCCTATTCCACCCTCCTTTGATACTTTTAAGGCTACATTGAATCGTGCGAAGCTTGATGAACAAGAGGGACAAATACTCTACGGTTATTCTGGCGAGAGCATTGCAGGAGTTCGTGGTACAGGCGATGTATTGAACTATGTTGTAGGACTAAACTTCATAAAAGCTTACATAATACCGTGAGGTGGAAGAAGCAACACGTGCGGAAGAGAAGCAACGGGTATGGTTAGTGAGTCTTGTTGGTGAGTGGTGTGACAAGCGATATTGTGTCATGTCGCATCATACCGAGAACGCATACCTTGCGACTGAGAATGTAAATCTTGTCATAATGGAGAATCTTAAGTATTTTTTCCACTACATTAATATATATCATGACGAGGTTTGTAGTGAGGTTGTGGCTAAAGGCCTGCATGAGTTTTTAACAGAATTTAGGGAGGAGTATCGTCTGCTAAGCAAAAAGGAAAAATATGGTCATATGTTTCTCTCAAGTAGTGCGCCGGAGTGTGAATAAAATGTGTTTAGTTCGTGAAAATCCACCTGAATGAAAATGTCTGGTGCGTATTCTGGGGAGTGGGAGCGATAAAACAAAACCGGTATTGCTTCATGTATCGCGGATGGAAAATTTCTCAAAACACCTATTGAGTATAATGGGATACAAGTATTCACATGAATATTTCACGTTGAAACAATACCGTACACGATTCATCATCTTATGGTATGACTCACTCCACACCTCCCGTAGAACCGATCCGCTCATCTGTGGCTCATAGTCATCTCAGAGCTTGAACCGACTGGTCGTGCACTCCTCACAATAGAATACGATGGAGCTTCCTTTGAGCAGCATTCTCAATGCCGTGTACGATGTGTCCGTAACGAAGTCATTGCGTGTGTTCAGGCGTAAAACCGGTGGCATTAACTCTGTACTGGAAACGACTTGTAGACAAACAAACTCTGGTAAACGGAATGTTATTTATTTAAGTGTTGAGGAGATGAATAGAGTCTTCGTGGTGGTTGAGAAATGTGGTGAGGATCGTTATAAAATACCTGCAGGTGTAGGTACAAGAAGAGAGCAGATTAGTGATAGCCCCTCATATGCCACTGTTTTTACTTTGTGTATAAATAACGATCAGCCATGCATTGATATACGACTGATGTGGAAAAATGCTTCTGATAATAACGTTCTTGCCCCTACGCGAAACCGATTCATCCTCGACAGAATGTTTGAAATCGTCGGTTTCGCAAGCGGAAGCCTATATTAGACGCGCGTGTTACAGATATGCTTTATTTTGATACGGTTCTTGAATACGTATACACCGCTCTGCTCGACGGGTTTACCGAGTGTAGGACTAAACAAGGCGAGAATAGTCTAGAGCTGGATGCTTATTTAAAAAGTTTAGACTCTTTGAGATATCATGAACTTTGGTACAAAGGACTTGAGTGGTACAGGCCTGAGCTCGCCTACACCGTTCACCCTGAAGAGCTGTTTCTTTATATAATGAACAGCTGTCGTTACGATTTAGAAGATTATTTCAACTGCCGCTATGCATTGTGAAGAGTTCACGATTGAAAAGCTCGAATCGGTAAGTATAAACCCTCGATTGGAAAGGAGTGCTTATAAACTTGTATTTAATAATGATGTTGTGGCTAACGACGACCTCTTTGCACGTGCTTTTGAATGTATTATGACCGTGTTTAAAGATAACTTGCCAATCGAATGTAAAGTGGGCACAAAAATAGTATTGAACGATATGAAGGCCATTTACATCGAGTATAGGCATCCCTCTAACTTGTACGGTGAAATAATATTAAATCGTATTGACTGCGTAGTGCAAAGCAACAATGATGTGACTGTAGACTCGATTACGTGCGAGTTTAGTGTTTTAGTTAAGCGCAATAGAACATAAAGTGTACGTATTTTGAGGGTTTTGCAGTATATTTATTTTCTATATATTTAATTATTTAACATAAATGTGTGTGTGTGAGTGTGTGATATATGTATATATTTCTCCTGTACTATTATTTTGATGATTATATTCCATCGTTTAAAACTGTTATATTATTATCTTTTATTTTATTTTTTTGATAATATATATATATATTCCCTCGTTTAAAACTGTGTATTTCTTATATTATTATTTTTATTTTATTTTTTTTATTATATATATTCCATCGTTAAAACTATTTCTTTTATTATTATTATTTTTATTGTATATATTTATATTCCTTCATTTAAAAATGTGTATTATATTATTTTTTTGACTGTATATATTCTTCGTTCGTATTTCTTATACTATTATTATTTTTTACTGCATATATTCCTCGTTTGTATAGAATGAACTAATTTCATTATATGTTTATTTTCTATATATTTCATGAAATTAATTCCAATAATTCGTCTAAATAAACAATGATGCAATGGTGTTTTATTTAATTCTTTTGGTTGTGTATATAAACGATATTATTATTTAATTATATATATATATATATATATATATATATATATATATATATATATATATACTGTGTATATATATATATTATTATATATATATATATATATATATACTGTGTGTGTGTATATATATATATATATATTATATTATATATATATATACAGATCTACAGAAGCTAGGCTAACAAAGACCCAAGGAAAGAGTAGGGGGCTAAAAGAGGAGAATAAGGGGTTAAGTAGCAAAACCTATCATTCGCGGGTTAACATTCATTCAGAAAAAGAGAAAGAAAGACTCACCATCATCATCCGTTGGCCACTGCCGACAAATCGGAAAAATAGTCGCAGAGAATAGGAAAGGGTTGAAAGATGAAAAGAAGTAAAATAAGAACGCTTACAAACCATGCAAACACAGTCTTAACTCAAACACACTCATGCCATACAAACTACAGACATGCAAGTAAAGAGAGGATAAGAAAAGAAAAAAAATAGGAAGAGGATAACAAAAAGAAAGTGGGTTAGTTTACGCTACGAGCTACGTCTAAGTTCGTGTTAGTCTAATTTTTATTTTTTGATAATAATAGTTTTATTGCTGGCATTAATCGTCAACAGACTCATTCTCGACCATTGCCCCCAGAGCTGGTAGAGTTCACGACGGACGCGGGAAGATTATTCCATTTATCAATTACTTTAAACGTAAAAAAGTTTTTAGCGATGTTAGTAATGAATCGTCTGCCACGCAACTTAAATCCATTATTACAAGTATTGCTATTATCGAAAGTGAACAGTTTGTCAAAATTTGTTATCGATTTTAGTAACGATTTTGAAAACTTCAATAAGCACCCCGCCTTTAATCTCCTAGTTTCGAATGAATGTTATAATGTTATAATGTTGTCATAATGTTTCAGACCAAAAAAGACCCTAGGATTCACTCATGGCTGGTCTACCTAACTGTGTTCGTAATTGTGTATTGAGCATATCCTCCGTGGTGGCGGAGAGTACCTACAATTTTACGTGGGTTTCGAACCACATGGCCTTAATTTTACTACCTATTATACCCAATCTATCAACATATGCATCTAATCGATTTTTAAACATGTTTATAGACGTGCTACTAATTACTTCTACCGGCAAACTATTTCAGCTATTTACTATTCTATGCGTAAAAAAGTTTTTGGCAACTGCTGTCTCGAACCTTCTACTTGTCAACTTACACCCGTTATTTCTAGTCCTATTATATTGAGATATTTCGAAAAAGCTATCTCCATCTGCGTTATCGAACCCATTCATAATTTTAAAAACTTGGATTAGATCACTCCTTAGCCTCCTAGTTTAGTCTCGGGTGTAGTCAATTTTAATTCCTAAGCCTATCCTCGTGCGACTTCGACCTAAGCGACGGAATCATCTTAGTTGCTCGTCTTTGAACTCTTTCGATTTTGTCTATATCTTTTCGCATATACGGATTCCAAAATTGAATCGCGTACTCCAAATGGGATCTAACTAATGATTTATAAAGAGGAACAATAATATCAAGCGATTTGTACTCAAAATTCCGAGCTGTAAAACCTAGCACTTTGTTCGCTTTATTGACCGCTGCTGTACTTTGTTTCGCTACTTTTAAATCACCAGTGACTATAACTCCTAAATCTTTTTCGTTCTCTACGCTTGCTAACTCCTTCCCTGACATACTATACGCAAAATTACCGTTACGCGAACCTATATGTAAAATTTTGCACTTATCGACGTTAAATCTCATTTGCCATGTGACTGACCAATCAACGATTTTATTCAGATCTTCCTGGATTTTACCTCTAACTTCGTCATTAATCGCCCTACCACCCAACTTCGTGTCGTACGCAAACTTTGAGACTGTACTGACTAGGCCGACATCTAAATCGTTAATATATATAAGAAAAAGCAAGGGGCCCAATACAGAACCCCGAGGAACGCCACTCGCTACATTAGCCCAACACGACTCTGCTCCATCAACGACCACCCTCTGTTTCCTACCTCGCAACCACTCTTCTATCCAATTTATTACTACACCCCTGATTCCATGAGCCTTAGTTTTTTCAATGAGTCTTTTGTGCGGTACGGTGTCAAACACTTTTTGAAAATCTAAATACACTACATCAACCGCCCGATGACAGGATGACTATCGTAAACTTCAAACACGCTTTGAAAAAATTCTAAAAGATTAGTTAAGCGAGATTTGTTTTGCCTAAAACCGTGCTGCACATTTCTAACTAAGCTATGCAATTCTAAGTGTTCGACTGTACGATCCCTAATTATTGATTCCAGTAACTCTTCTACAACAGACGTTAAACTGATTAGCCTATAATTTCCCGCCTCACCTTTGTCGCCTTTCTTAAAGACAGGTGTTACATTTGCTAGCTTGAAATTATCTGGTACGCACCCCTCAGAAATAGACGCATTAAAAATCTTTGCTAGCGGCAAAACAATGCTTTCTTTTAATTCTTTTAGTTGTATGGGGTATATGGAATCCGGCACCGGTGATTTACGCATTATCATTTTACCAATATAACCCATTACCTCCCTTTCACTAACCACAATATTATCCAAAGTATTACCATTATCAAAAGGCATTATGTCTAATACAAGTCTAACTCTTTAACCCAATCTTCGTAAGACTTGTTGCGCAATGACGGAATTAGATTCGTGACGCGACGCTGAACCCTTTCCAACCTATCAATATCCTCACGCAAATGCAGGCACCAAAACTGAAAGGCACATTCTAAATAAGGCCTGACTAGGGAATTGTAAACGGGCAATATAATATTCTTCAATTTAAATTCGAAATTACGCGCTGTGAAGCCTAACATCCTATTAGCTTTTGCGCAAGACTCCAGGCACTGGTTCCTAACTTTTAAGTCCTTAGATACGCGTACGAGTAAATCTACTTCCTTGTCAACGATCGCTAACTGTCTACTGTCCATCGTGTACGTGTAATTATTGTTACGAGAACCTACATGCAAAACTTTACATTTGTTTACGTTAAATTGCATCTGCCACTTATCCGTCCACTCCATAATTCTATTTACATCGTCTTGGAGTCTATTTCTATCGTCCACTTTAACAACTTTACCGCCTATTTTAGTATCGTCTGCGAATTTTGACACGTTACTGGTCAAGCCTACATCTATGTCCTTAATGTAGATTACGAATAGCAATGAGCCTAACACTGAACCCTGTGAACCCGCTACCTACATCCAACCATCCCGATTCACTACCATTAACAACGATCCTCTGTTTTCTAGCACGAAGCCATTCCTCTAACCAGTTAGCTACCTGACCGCTATACCGTGCGCTTTAACCTTCGCAATTAATCTTCTATGCAGAATTGTATCGAACGTTTTTTTAAAATCTAAATAATTAACGTCGCCCGCTCTATGCTTATCGTATTCGCGCACTATTTCGTTATAAAACTCTAACAAATTAGTTAAACAAGATCTATGGCGTCGAAACCCATGCTGACTACTATTAATCAAATCTCGACTTTCTAAGTGATCGACCATACGATCCCTAACTACGGATTCCAAAAGTTTACCGACAATTGACGTTAAGCTAATAGGCCTACAATTGCTAGCTACTGTGTGGTCGCCTTTTTTAAAAATACGCGTAACGATAGCTAATTTGAAGTTTTCAGGAATAAACCCCGCTCCCATTGACTTATTAAAAATTTTTGTTAAGGGGCCTACGATAACGTCTTTCAAATGTCTCGGATAAAGCGCGTCAGGGCCTGGAGCCTTGCTAACTTTTAGCTTATCGATATAATGCGCAATCTTACCCTCGTAAGCAGTTATATCATTCAAAATAGTTATGCTACTAAATGGAACGATATCGTCAACGTCTGGGACATTACGTCTTCTAAGCAGTCGCAAAAAAGTTGTTAAAAATACCAGCCATCGCCTGAGAGGTCGGAAGCCAAAGCGCCGTTAGCGTCCACTAGAGGGCCTACGTTTATTAACGTAGTCAAAAAACTTTTCGGGATTATGTTTACTATCCGCAGCTATAAGTATCTCTAAATTACGCTTAGCATTCCTAACAGATCTTTTAACCCTACGTCTAAGCTCGATATATCTATTAAAGTTAACTACTGTGCCATTGCGCTTATTAAGTCTCTATGCTCTGTTATGCTCCTTTATGAACTCGCCTATTTCCCTAGTCCACCACTTGGGCCTACCATCATTTCTAGTGCGCTTGAGCCTGCCATGATTTCTAGCGTGCTTGGGCTTCCGAGGAATAAACTCCCTTTCGATATTCATAAAACTTTCTTTAAACGCCTCCCAATGAAAATTTGCGTCATTACCCATAAATAAATTATCCCAGTCCACTACTCTCATCCTGTCCGCAAAACTATCAAAATTAGCCCTATGAAAATCGGGGACTTCTATTACGTTACTATCCTTACTGTTTTCTATCAATAGCTTAAACCTAATAATTTGGTGATCACTACATCCCAAACTCTCACCTACTTCTAAACCTTCGACTATATTATCGTCGTTCGTCATCACCACGTCTAAGATATTGTCACCGCATGTTGGTTCGGTAACCATCTGTCCTAAGAAATTATCTTCCATGAACTCGGTCTCAAACCCTCATCATTACCAGTAAAAGTCTAGTAATTAACATTAGGGCAGTTAAAGTCTCCGACAATTATACTATCACGATTATTAATAAAGTTACTAAGAAATGAGTAAAATCTAGTATCGGTATCGAGAGGTTGAACGGGAGGTCTATAAACAACAACAAAATTAAAGCTAATACTACGCGCCCTAACTTCAACGCATAACGCATTAATTGCTGCCGGAAAATCTATCTTAACCTCGATAGCCCAAAGGGAATTACGAATATACAGCAAAACGCTGCCACCAATCCTATGTAACCTATCATTAGTATAAAGTTTAAAACTCGCTATATCAAGTTCCCCCAACAAGTCCCGAGTCACGGTATTTAACCACGTTTCGGTTATAGCAACTATATCGTAGTTGCCGGAATAAATGATCGCCTTAAATTCGTTCAATTTATTTATAATACTACGCGCGTTACAATAAAAGACGTTTAAATTATTTTTTACCACGGATCGGCGTTTTAAACTATTTTTCACGTCGGGCCGGCGTTTCCCGGACCCACAACGTTTAAAGAAGGCTTCGACCTGTACAGCTTTCGAACGTTCTCATCGATTAACCTACCTAGCCTAGCATTCCCTATTTCATTGAAATACACCCCTTCTTTATAAAAAGGCTAGGATCACTAAATTCTGACCACAACTTTACAAAGGGTACATTTTCCTCAGCACAAATCTCTTCTAATTTAGTATTAAAAAGTATTGTTTTTGACGTAATCCTAAAACCCAAACCGTGCCAATGGGTAATACCTAGAAGTAAAGACCGAGCTGATCTTGCCTTCAGGGACCTAATTAACTCCCTATATCTCTCCAAAAGGTCAGGCACTCTCGTATCGGGCCTATACGAGTCGTTGCCCCATACCATCGTCACCAATATCGAGTGACGGGAAGCAACGTCAATCCCATCTACTTCGTCTCTAATTCCGTCAACCCTGGCCGCTGGTAGACAGACACTCCTCTTGGTTGGATTCCGTTCAACGAATTCCTTATCCATATGGCGCACTAAGGAGTCCCCAATTAAAATCGTTTCTTCCTCGTTCACATCCCTATCCAACTGGGCGAAAGGGTTCGAAACCTCGATAGGGGGGTTCCTAGGGGGGCCATAGCCTAACTCCACCCTTAACTTCTCTAAATCCCTCCCTGTTTACTAATCTCGGACCAACTTTAACCGTTTACAGGAAAGTTCACCGCCATCAATTCACCGCGGGAAAGTTCACCGCCATCAATTCACCGCGAGGTAAGTTCACCGCGAGGTAATTTCACCGCGAGGTAAGTTCACCGCGAAGTAATTTCACCGCAAGGTAAGTTCACCGTAAAATGAATAAAATTAAAAAGAATTTTTTAACTTAACAAGAATTTAATGTAGGGTTTAGCAACACTATTTAAAAACATTAAAATATAATTAGGACAAAAATTAAAAAAGTATTTAATTTTTATTTAGCCACAAAATTTAAAAAACAAATAATATATAATTAGGAAACATATTCAACAACATTTAATTTTTATTTAGCCACAAAATTTAAAAACAAATAATATATAATTAGGAAAAATATTTAACCACACTATTTAAAAACATTAAAATATAATTAGGACAAAAATTAAAAAAGATCTTTGTGTCATCGGATGTTACTGTGCTGTCTCTGGTAATGGTCTATGTCAGGATTATGAAGAGTAGCGGCGCTAATACTGTTTCCTGTGGTACTGAGTTGAGGGGCTCTGATGAAGATATTCCTGTAACGACTTGCAGCCGCTCAAATTATACGTCCATCTACCTATCCAGAATGGGAAAAGTTGAGGATCAAGCTGAGAGTAGAATGCTTGCAAATATTTAAGAATAATGCAAAATATTGGAAAGCATCGTGACAGAGCGTGCAAGTGAACAATTCACTCATTCACCTTGAGATAAATTGAAGATAAATCTACGGAGAGAATGAACCGATGAAGGCACCATTAGTCGTGAAGGCGACCAATCAGTACTTCAATGTCCAAAGCGTGGGTCCGTTATATCGGTGTTACGATTGACCAGAACTGCATAGCATACTCCTCCATGTGCGGCCGAACCAGGGAATTGTACAGAGAGAGCACAATCTCCTTGTTTCCGAAAACGCCTCCTGATATAACCCGCTCTCTCTCTCTCTCTCTCTCTCTCTCTCTCTCTCTCTCTCTCTCTCTCTCTCTCTGTTTGTGGGATTTACTTTACCTATAAGTTCTGTGGTACGTGGAACAGGCTACCTTCAGAAGTTGTGAGCAGTTCCTCTGTGGGTTAGTTCATGAAAAGGATAGACCGAACCTTGTACACTATTTTAGTGTGTAGGAATTTTACCCTGGCACACGTTGCTAGTGGCACCTCCACGGTATGGGACGCATGGCCTTTTGACGGACTTGTCCTTGTACCTACCTCTCTCTCTCTCTCTCAGGTATATATTACACATTGTGCCCCTACTACTTTTGCATAAAATCTTTCCAAAATTGTTTGAATGAAGATTTATGCAACAGTATAATGAAAAAGAACAGCTTCAGAGTTCATTCACACCATGCATACATTTATCCACGCAGTGGAAAATAAAACACCAACGAAACTCTAGACAAACCTAAAGTAAGTAAGCATATATATATATATATATATATATATATATATATATATATATGAAATTAGAAAGGAATATCAGCCCTCAATTTCGTACAATTCTTTTCCTACAACATATTCTTTCATCTCTCCTGGGACTACTTCGTGGCCATTGTTAAAACGCCGATTTCCGTAGAACAGCAAAGTTAAGTAACACTGGGTTTGAGTAGCAGTTCGATGGGTGACCGTCCTCCGCGCCCAGATGATGTAGTGACCCGTGGCTTGGATCAAAGGTAAGCTACATATAGGTTCCCTCTGTCACATGATTTTTAGCATTACGAAACAATCCCAAAATAACATCATTTATGTGTCAAATTACTTTTACGTAGTTGAGGCATAACCAGCCATTATATATATATATATTATATATAATATATATATATATATATATATATATATAATAATATCGTTTATTTATACAGCCAAAAGAATTAAATAAAACAACATTACATCATTCTGTTTATTTAGACGAATTATTGGAATCAATTTCATGAAATATATAGAAAATATATATGCAGTCCTATAAAAACGAGGAATATATGCAATAAAAAATAATAATAGTATAAGAAATACGAACGAAAAACATATAAAATCAAAAAATAATAATATAAGAAATACAAAACGTTGGAATGTAATCATCAAAATAATAATACAGGAGAAATATATATATATATATATATATACAATTATATTAAATAATTAAATATATTGAAAGTAAATATACATCAAAATACATACACTTTATGTTCTACTGCTCTTAACTAAAACACTAAACTCGCACGTAATCGAGTCTACAGCCACATCATTGTTGCTTTGCACTACGCAGTCAATACGATTTAATATTATTTCACCGTTCAAGTTATAGGGATGCCTACACTCGATGTAAATGGCCTTCATATCGTTCAATGCTATTTTTGTGCCCACTTTACATTCGGTTGGCAAGTTATCTTTAAACGAATACAATCAAAAGCACGCACAAAGAGGTCATCGTTAGCCACAACATCATTATTAAATTCAAGTTTATAAACACTCCTTTCCAATCGAGGAAAGCTGTTCATTATATAAACAAACGGTCCTTCAGGGTGAACGGTGGGGATTTTCATGGACTAAACACATTTTAATCACACTCCGGTGCACTAATTGAGAGAAACATATGACTATATTTTTCATTTTTGCTTAGCAGGCGATACTCGTCTCTAAATTCTGTTAAAAACTCACACAGTCCTTTAGAGACAACCTCACTACAAACCTCGTCATGATATATATTAATGTAGTGGAAAAAATACTTCAGATTCTCCATGATCACAAGATTTACATTCTCAACCGCAAGGTACGAGTACTCAGGATGATGTAACATGACATAATATCGCTTGTCACAACATTCATCAACAAGACTCACTAGCCATAACCGTTGCTTCTCTTCTGCACGCTTTGTTTCTTTCACTTCACGGTATATGTGAGCTTTATAAAGTTTATTCCTACAACATAGTTCAATACATCGTTTGTACCACGAAATCCTGCAATGCCCTCGCCAGAATAGCCGTAGAGTATTTGTACCCTTGTTCATCAAGCTTCGCACGATTCAATGTAGCCTTAAAAATGTCAAAGGAGGGTGGAATGGGGAGTCTTTCAGTATTCACCACATCTTCACACTTTGCTGAATACCACTTCATAAACTTTGAACACGCAATATTAAAGGCAGCCATTACTATTTTTCGTCTATGTGGGAAAATAAACGTCTGAGATCCGAGGCTTGCAACGGTGAACTGAGCACGCAGGGTAGATATATGTCCAGGTAGTAGCAGGAGTCACGTGATCATTGATCGAACATACACAGGGGCGGAACTTAGATCTTTCTCCTGTACAAAGACTAATCATATCTCATTAAATTTAATTTTAATGATGTATATGTATGAGAATTCATTGTCTTAATATGTTTGTGGCCATATATATACAGTATATAAAAATTACTCTTACGACTATATGTATATATATAGGAATCTATTCAATACTTACACGGGTCGAAATCGTCAAAGATGCAAAGTCAAAAACATTTACATTTTTCAAAACGCAGTGTACAGGTAATGTGACGATCTATGGTTGAGTTTTCGTTACTCTACAACATTTAGCTTTATAAAACACTTATTTTTTTAGTTATTTTGTTTATTTTATATTTTCTTTCGTAAAAGCAATAAAACTTTGGTTTATCGGTATTTATCAAGTACCTTAAAGCAATTTTTTAGTCTTTGATTTTAGATGCAAGATGGATATAATTACATATTTTACGCTCTTTTTAACAAGAAATTAGTTGTAAGTATTTAGTAAAACCTGATTTTAGGAATCTAAATTACTTAAGGTGTAAGATTCATTGGCATGAACCTCATATTTAACATATAATTCAAATGAACTGGTTTGCTGAACCCGTTAAAGGGCTGTTTCGTTACGACTTAGATTATTTCAACTATGAATTCTGAAGAAGAGTTCACGATTGAAAAGCGCGTATCGGTAAGAATAAACCCTCGATTGGAAAGGAGTGCTTATAAACTTGAATTTAATAATTATGTTGTGGCTAACGATGACCTCTTTGTGCGTGCCTTTGATTGTATTCGTTCAAAGATAACTTGCCAACCGAATGTAAAGTGGGCACAAAAATAGTATTGAACGATATGAAGACCATTTACATCGAGTATAGGCATCCCTATAACTTGAGCTGTGAAATAATGTTAAATCGTATTTACTGCGTAGTGCAAAGCAACAATGATGTGACTGTAGACTCGATTACGTGCGATTTTAGTATTCTAGTTAAGCGCAGTAGAACATAAAGTGTATGCATTTTGGTGTATATTTATTTTCAATATATTTAATTATCTAATATAATTGTGTGTGGGTTCGTGTGTTTCTCCTGTACTATTATTTTGATTATATTCCAACGTTTTGTATTTCTTATATTATTATTTTTTATTTGTTCTTCGTTCATATTTCTTATACTACT
>JAJOZX010000038.1:1845000-1855000 GCA_023014485.1 Bathynomus jamesi
CTGGTTCCATTGTATATTCGTTTACTCCACCTTTTAACGGACCAATACCATCTTCACACTTCATTTTTCTTTACGCGAAGGTGTAAAAATATTTTGGGTTAATTTTTGTTTTCTGCTACTTTGGTTTTTCTCCTCGTTTCTCTTGTGGATGAATGTTTTCTATTTCGCATAGGTTTTTTTTCTTGCTTGAATCTCCCTTGCTTCTATTTTCCAATCGTGGATATTTTTTAAGGTTTGTTTCTGCTGTCATAATAATATGATTTTCCTTTGAGTTTGCTACTTTTTCTTTTGTTTCTTCAGAACATGTTTCAGTAATATAAATTCAGTTACGTTTTCTACACTTGGTGGTATGTCTTCTGGAGAGTTTTCGCGAAGTAGAATTCACAATCTACTTCCTTTAATTCTGTATTTATATTTGCCTGATTTATTTTTTTATTCATATTTAATCCTTGAAACATTCCTTCTAACCCTCAAGGACGAGTTTCAGGTCCTTCGGTTTCTCATATTGTTTGTATATCAATCATGTTAGGGTCAGAAAATTTTAATTGCGTTACATTTTTATTTTTTATGTAGAGAGGTGGGGCCAAGGGCGTGTGCTCCTCCCCCAAATGCCCTGGACTGCTCATAGGGTAGGTGAAACAGCAAAAGATCATCTAAAGAGGACAGTGACAGGAGAAACGGTCGTTCCAGCTCTCCATCTCGTGCCTAACGTCTCCCCTGGAGTACTTCCCTAGTCGATTGCTGTCTACAATCTCACATTCTCATGTATATATATATATATATATATATATGTGTATATATATATGTGAATGAACTCAGAATGGACCCTGAGGTTTTATATGATACACACAGACCGTGCAAGGAACAAGGAATTCTTCTGGGATAATTAAATCCAATATAGTCCGAATAAGTAATGGTAAATGGCAAATACCATAGTTTTTCTTTTTCATGATGCTAGCCCGATGTGGGCAACGGGTCACTCGCAAAGAGGTCCCATAAATATAGCTTCCCTCACCAGCTATCTGCAAAGCAGACAGGATCCAGCTTTGGGACATGGATCTTGGGTTTAAAGCAGCCTAGCCCTGCTACATTTAGAACCTCAATATAAGCAAAAGACTCGCTGCCTTCACGTCAGATTGAATACATCAAAGAAAAAGGGGTAACTATTATATTTTAAGCCAAAAACCAAAACTTAAACCTCAACTGGCAGAATTGAGCGTCCACTTTTCAAGGCACATAACATGTCCGTTTCAAGATGGGAATGAACTCAGAATGGTCCCCTGAGGTTTTATATGATACACACAGACCGTGCATGGAACAAGGAACTTTTCTGGGATAATTAAACTATAGTCCGAATAAGTAATGGTAAATGGCAAACACCATAGTTTTTCTTTTTCATGATGCTAGCCCGACGTGGGCAACGGGTCACTCGCAAAGAGGTCGCATAAATATAGCTTCCCTCACCAGCTATCTGCAAAGCAGACAGGATCCAGCTTTGGGACATGAAAAAGAAAAACTATGGTATTTGCCATTTACCATTACTTATTCGGACTATAGTGGATTTAATTATCCCAGAAGAGTTTCTTGTTCCATGCACGGTCTGTGTGTATCATATATATATATATATATATATATATATATATATGTGTGTGTGTGTGTGTGTGTGTGTGTAAAATGAACAATGAACAATTCCTATATAATCATTATACGGATTCATTGTCTTCATGCAGTCCTCATGTTTGTATTGTTTTTATGTTTGAATGTTCATTTTTACATGAGAAACCAAAATCGCCTGAGCGAGTTTGGGTAGAATTTCGATTTTTGCTTTCTATTTTTTTTCAGTATCACAACCATGCGACCAACCATTTCTATGGTTGAGCAGTATACATGTTTATGCCATTAGACGTTCCCTTAACTGTGTCTCTCTAATTCGTATCCTTTAAATTCGCCCAATAATGACTTATACGGTACGTACAAAGTCAATAACTATGACGTCATAAAAGTAACTTAATTATTATTAACCTATTATTATTTATATGTTGTTCATTCATACATCCATGTCCTTTCTTGTCCTTTATCTTTTGTTAATTTTATTAATTATTCATTCAGCTACCTATTGTCTACCATTGTCAACCTATTGTGTTACGTACCCATATGTGTACAATACTTTGTGCATTCGTACATGTCCCATGATGATCATGATTACGTACACAGTTACGTACATGTACATACGTTCACATGTATTCTTTTTATTTCTTTTCTTTAAATTAATCAATTTCTCGCAATCTCATAAATGCTTATGCGAGTGTTCGAATTCTGCTAACCACAGCAGGAAGCATGCACTTCTGAGACGAGAAACCTCCTCTCGCTCTCATGTAAAATTATAAAAAACATTATCATGCGTTATGTTATGTATCATGTGTGTCATGTTGTATATAAATATATACCGTATGTACTCATGTACTCTGTGTTGTACTAATAAATATATAAATATAAAAACACCGTAAGAATTGTAAGTGACTAATGTACTTAATAATGTAATTGATGTACTGTATTTTAATGAAGTTGTAATTAATGATAATAATTTATTATGTAATTAATGTACTTTAAGTAACGATAATAATTTAATATAGGGTAATTAATGTATTTTAATAACGATAATTAACGATAATAAGCGAATGTGAATTAATTGGTAAATATAATCATAATTGTAATAAATTAAAATTACAACGTATTCAGTGATGTACTTAGGATTGTACTTAATGTACAACGCAACGTTATGTCGCCATTTAGGAATATACACTCGGCAATATTAGTATTATTTTTTTTATTATTATTTTTTTCGTTGGGATAAATTTTGGAGCTGCTTCCTTTTTGCCAAATAATTGGTGATTCGCTCTTTAACTAAATTTCTTAATCATTTTTTTTTAGATTAGATGCATTCTCTCTTCGTTATGAAAGATGAAGTCATGTCTTGCCTTAAACTTTTAATTTTCATATGCATGTATTATTATGAGAATGTATAGTTCAATTTCCGTTTCTAATTAACTTGGCAGACCCGGAAAACATCAGATCTGAAAACGCTGTTTAAGATAAAAATATGGCTTCCTCTTCCTATATCCTGTTTATCTGTTTAACGATTATTTTTTTATTATTAGTATTATTTTTAATTTTTATTTGGAATCTTTCAAAATTCTGATCACGTGTTGAAAGGGGGAAACTTAACCTTCAAACTGCACTCCCCCAAAATTTAGATTATATATAAAGCATGTAATTGTAAAATAACTTCACTGCTTCGACTTCTTCGATTACTTCGATTACGACTTCTTCTTAGACTTCACTCCCAGAGGAGGGGGCAGAGGCCCCTTGCCTCCTTAAATTTTTTAGATTCCGGCCTGAGCCATGGTCGAAAGAGGTCGAACCTCTACCCTTGTAAATTCAGAGTACTACCTGTACATCTTGACAAGTAAATTACCGTGAAAGAAAGTTTTTTCTATCTTTTCCTTCGAGCCGTGCTCTCGTCCGAGAACTCAGTCAATAAAGCCGATAAGTTATAAAAAGAAAATCAGCGAACCAAGAGAAAGTAGCAGAGTATTATAGAAGGAGAAGAATTAACAACTGTCGACCCTATAGCGAGAGAAAAAATTAGGATGTTATAGAAAAAAATACTGCAAGTAACAGATCCGTTGCTGCTTCCTAACCAGAACCCCCGTCGACTTCGAACCAACCCAGGCCATAGACGGAGGGGTTAACATATAATATATATATATAATATTATATATATATATATATATATATTGTGATGTAGAGGGAATGTAATAAGGTTGATTAATAGTTATAATCAAACCGAAGACGATTGCTCATGCAAACGAAATGAATTTGTATGTGTAAATATCAAAATGAAATAAAAATGGTAGAAAGAAAGAATGAAATAATTTTAAGATCGCTTTCATGTTACGCGAACATTAAATTACTTTTTTAAACTTAGGGTTGAGATTGACGAGAGGCTAGTGTAGAAAAGGTGTAAATCAAGCTCACGCTATCGAAAAAACGAACGGTTGTTTGACATCTCCGCAGTGAATGATTGCTCAGTTGTTTTTGTTTACCCTTTGATTTCGCCTGAGGAATATCCTCGAGAGATTTTAAATTTTGATTTAAACATTTTTTTTAAGACAGACGGAGCATAAGTGTAATGAAATTAAAATTAGAAAAGAGAATCAGTGCAATTTAGAAGCTCAGACCTTAAACATCGAGGAAGATCGTGTCACGTAAACGAAACAAAATTTTATAATTTGTCTCCCCAATTCTTAAAGTAAAGAATAAACGAGAAAGAAATTCGTATGTAGCTCAGATAAAAATAAAAATAGTCAAATAAAGACTTAGTCTTCCCTAACATAAAAATAAATTAAAAATAAAATGAAGAAAACGTAAAATATAAAAATATATATTGCGTTGACTATAATAGTGTGAGTGTGTTGTATTACATTTTGGTTACATGATTTAATCCCCACAAAACAGAAAGTTACCGCTGTCGGACCTTTTCGGTTTGACGGCCTGTAATATTTTTTAACATTACTTGTTTTTTATTGTCCAGTTCTAATCGAGGACTTCAAAAATAACATTCATGTTTTAGAGAAACAAATAGTGAGACAGTTATACATTTTAGTTTAGAGAATATCATATACGTTTTAAGATTTCAAAATCCCTGAAAGTTTTAGGTCAACTGTACGCTCATGACGATTGGTTTGGTTAAGTCATGATATTTTCGTTTGTTTTGACAGTAAACTAACGAAAATATCATGACTTAACCTAACCAATCGTCAAGGGCGTACAGTTGACCTAACCGGGCATTCTGTTAACCTAACTGGGCATTCAGTTAACCTAGCCAGTTGGTAGAGTCTAGAATTTGACGGTCCCGTAGCCATGACTCGTTTTTTTCCGTCGGCAGTCAAACAAAAAGATCCCAATATTACAGGCCGTCAAACCGAAAAGATATCCGCTGTCGTTAAGATAAGTGCTAAAAGTTGTAACTAAAATATATTCTAGTCATTCTGTTTTAATTGTCTTGTGTTAATTCTGAAATTAAAATTCTTAAAGTAAGAATCAGTGTTTCAAATGTCATTTCTTGATGTCAAATTTTAATTTTTCCATTGCATTTTTGGTTAGTGTTAAACCCATTGACGTAATAGATTAGTTTTGTAATAAGTTGTTTTATTCACCTCTAATAGAAGGTACGGGGAAACCTAACTAACGTTGTGTTTTCGCTTAAGAAACGAAATAGGCATAAATTAATAAATAATTAAGTCGAAACAACAACACTCTATATATATATATATATATATATATATACAAACTCAGAATGGTCCCCTGAGAAACTTGTATGTTAAACACAGACCGTGCATGGAACAAGGAACTCTTCTTGGAAATTACATCCACTATAGTTCGAATAAGTAATGATAAATGACAAATACTATAGTTTTTCTTTTTCATGATGGAAAGCCCAACGTGGGCACCGGGTTACTCGCAAAGAGCGAGTAACCCGGTGCCCACGTTGGGCTTTCCATCATGAAAAAGAAAAAACTATAGTATTTGTCATTTATCATTACTTATTCGAACTATAGTGGATGTAATTTCCCAGAAGAGTTCCTTGTTCCATGCACGGTCTGTGTTTAACATATATATATATATATATATATATAGCATCATGAAAAAGAAAAACTATGGTATTTGTCATTTACCATTACTTATTCGGACTATAGTGGATTTAATTATCCTAGAAGAGTTCCTTGTTCCATGCACGGTCTGTGTGTATCATATATATATATATATACAGGGTGAGGGGAAAGTCTTTAAGGATTTTATGCATGGAACTATTTAGTTAACAACATTATACAGATAAGTGTTCAAATGCTAAAACAAATTAAACAAAGTCTATAAACATTTTATTCATACAAATATTTTTGTTAAATTGTAATTTAATCGTCAAAGAGTTCTCCATTCGGTATGACACATTTATGGATTCTCTGTGAAACTCTTCATTGTTCTGAACATATTGAGTGGGATTCTTTTCAGTTGTTCATCTATTCTGTAGCCAAAGTTATTCACATTTGGATAGATGACACCAGGAGTGCAGAGTATGACAAGCAAATAAGCTCAAAATCAGAAATCACATGGGATTAAATCAGGTGATCTGGCTGGCCACTCGATAGGGTCCTCGCCGCCCAAGTCATCTTCCTTCAGGGTTCGTATTCAGAATCTCACGAGCAGCTGCAGAGTAATGTGGCAGCGCTCCATCATGTTGCTAAAGCCAATTACTGCCAGCGCCATTAGTAAACTGTAGCAAAACTTTTTCTCAATACCTGGCTATAGCATTTTCCATCCATCGATCTTTCGATATGTCAAAGGAAACGAGTCCTGAATAACCAATGTACACCCATACTGTTAGTGTAGTTGTTTTAACAGGTTTACCCAATCGTATTTTGGGATTTTTTTTACCCAGTAGTGAACGTTGTTTTTGTTTCCTTTACTCATTAAACCGAAGACGTATTTATCTGAAAATTTCGTTTTTCGAAGGAAATCTGGATCACTGTTGAACTTTTGTCCCATTGTTTCAGCCGTCTACCGTAGCCGTCTGCCAGAAACATCGTCGTATAGTATGAGCTGAGAGTAAATGGGTTTGTAATCGTGGTACCCCTGTGATTTCAATATTTTTCCTACTGAAAATTTGGAAATACCGAATTCCTGTACAACTTTTCTCGTTGAGGTTGTTAGATCGACTTGAAAACTGGCGAGGACATTTGCTTTGTTGTCTCCTCTCGCTGTTACCGGCCTTCCGCTTCTTGGACGATCTTAAACCAGGCTTCCTGTTTCCAAATTTTGAGCTACCAGTATCGAAGAGTGGTTGCATTTGGTGGTGGTTTATTATATTTTTCTTGAAATAAACGCAAACTTTCTTCACAGTTATTATCGGAAATATCCCACGATACAAGATGCACTTTCTCTTCATTGTTGTATTCCATCCTTGCTAACTGGGGCTAAGGACTAGGCCCTTCCTGTTCTAGCCTTGGGTCTTTCCTGGCCTTGTATAGTTGCTTTGAAAAGTATCGCATAGACTGTAGTGATATTGGAATTTATTTATTATTAACAAATTATTTGTATGTATAAAATCCTTAGACTTTTCTCCCAACCTGTATATGCAGGTATACCCTGCTTAGCGCTCAGGATGCGTTCCTGAAAAAGTGATCGCTAAGCGAATCAGCGCTAAACGGTGTCTTATACTATGACCATGGATGTTTCGCTGTGGCAAAGTGTAATTTTTTTAAATGTGACAAAAATGAGACAAAAACAATTTATGTGACATGATGTGGCAAAAAGTGTAAAGAGTGATTCGTTACAAATTACAATTATGTGGCAGAATCAGATGGATAAAAAATTATATAAACCTATTTATGCTGATATTTCAGTAAAGTGAAGCCTTCAAAGGTGTTTGTGCTTGGCTTATGATAAGTCTTACTGTTACTTAAGAAGGCAAAAGTCTAATCAACATGTTTAATCAACCAAGAAGGCAAGTTTTTAAGGGGTCCATGCTGAATGGCCAAAATAAAAATGGGGATGAAATAGGTTTTGGTGTATCAAATCACCAAATGATGTACATGCTGGTTACTCTCTAATTTGTGAGACAGACATAGATGTGATGCATTGTTTCGACATTCAGAAAAAAGTCACATATCAAATGCAAATAAGCATCGTGAAAAAAGTAAAAACCTCAAACTATCATTGTGGACACCTTTGCTCGTGCACAAGCTGCCAAAAGTGGTGACCGGATCCTGTCATTTCCTGAACAGATTACTGCTGCTGAAGCTATATGGTGTACAGCAGTTGCAGTGTCATCTGCTATTAATATTTGTGACAAAGTTGTTCCAGTTTTTCCAGTGACGTTTCCTGATTCAAAGATTGCTGCTGCTATGGAGTGTAAACGTAATAAAGCAAGTAGAATTCGTTCTGGTGGACTTGGACCTCATTTTCGAAATATTTTTGAAAATGAGATACGCAACTCAGCTTTAGCATATACTTTAGAGATTGACGAAACCACAACTGCTAAACACTGGCGATAGTTGGACATGCTAGTGCGATACTACTCTGACCAGTGTCGACATGTCGTTGTTTGTCATTTGGCTTCAGTTACACTTGGTAGAGCTCAGGCCTCAGTTATTCTTCAAAAGATTGCTGATATCGCTACTCCTCTGTACACTCGAAAATTGTTACAGATAGAGACTGGTGGGCCAAATGTAATGAAGGCTTTAACCAAAGGTGTAAAGGAGATTCTTAATACAAATCTTGTTGAAATTGGCACCTGCAATATCCATAAGGTTCACAATGCTTTCTCATAGGCTTATGATTCATTTGGAAATGATGTGGAATCTCTTGGCATTGAACTCTTTTACTTATTCAAAGCCTGTGGGACGTGAAGATTTTGAGAAAGTTCAAGACAAGTTCAATATTACAAACCATGTTTTACTTCGACATGTACAGAGTAGATGGCTTACTCAACATGTTACAGAACGTTTTATAGAACATTATCCTGCAGTTAAGCACTACATGATTATATATACATTCAGATGCGTTCCCTGACAGCGCTATTTCTGGGTATGACCGCTACATCGGGGTATCAGTCATGGCGCTAATAATAATAAACACGTAATTTATACATAAAAATAATAATTATTTATTAATTTATACATAAAAATAATTTATTATTAACAAAAAATATTAACAAAAACAAAATAACACTCGCTAGTGCATTCTATCGGAGCTTGCGTAATGTTGACCATCAATTGCCGTCGTGGCAGCGGCGGGATGAGCTACTCACGGGGAGAGCGTTGCATTTACGATCGTAACTTTTGGAGCGATGTATGTGTGATTCTATTGATGACGCTGCCTAAGACAAAGTGACGTCATGGGTTATGGACAAGGAACGCAGCTGATGTAGGAGTCGAGCAATGTTGTGAGAGATGCTAAGCTGTTATGTACTGCTGTAATATAGACACGTTTCACTTATTGTGTAGTGTTTAAAACAACCCATCGTTAGAGTATGGTTTTTTTTTACATATTAAAAAAAATCGCCCCAGGACAAAGTGCTATAACGAATCAGCGCTAAGCGGGATATACCTGTATATACTGTGTGTGTATATATATATATATATATATATATATATATATATATATATATATATATGATTAAAAAAATCACTCTAACCAGGGTTCAAACCCATTACCTCTTGAATAGAAGGCGAGAGCGATAGGCACATCACTACGTCAGGATAAAAGTTAACACAACCTGTCATATTTAAACAACCGAGGAAATGCATAACGCTTTCGCGTCCAGAAGCATTTCACGTGTTAACCCTCCCGTTGTAGTGTAGTGGCTAACGCTCGCCTTCTACTTAGGTGATAATGGGTTCGAACCCTAGTGGGAGCGAGTTTTTCATATGAAAGGGTGTGTGTTTATATATATATATATATATATAGAATGTGTAGCAGCAAAAGTTGAAAAATTAAATGTGGCACTAATTGTAATGTACAGACCCTCAAACACGCCAACCATAAAATTTTCAGATTCCATTACAGAGGTAAGAAACTGGGTAAAAGATCTACACTCTCCAACCCCAAATATTTTTCTCTGTTGTGATTTTAATTTACCATTCATGAAATATAAGAGGATAGGAAAAAATATATGTATACACCAGGAAAAGGGGGGCACACGAGAAGACCAGGAGCAGGTAAAAATGCTACTAGCTATAGCTGATGAATTTATGTTAACGCAAGAAATAACAGAAAACACAAGAAAAAACAACTGCCTAGATTTGGTATTCACAAACAACAGTAATCTAATTGATAATGTAGAAATATCCCCAACTATGATACTGGACTACAACATCATTGAAATAACAACTAATATAAAGGCAACAGAAAAGGAAAGAACACGCACAACAGAAAGAAG